>VWZN01017734.1:26763-56046 GCA_013396955.1 Regulus satrapa | reverse complement strand
CCCTCAGTCCTCTTCCTCTTCGCAAATCCCCACCAAGAGCAGAGCCCTCCCCTGCCCCAGCTCCCATCCTCCATCAGTGTTCTTACCCATCTTTCCTCCGAGCACAGCCCTGCTCCCGCCAACCCCCACAGCTGCAGGGGAAGGTGGACCCAGCCACGGCACAGAACCCCCCTGACTACGGGCACACCTCAGAGCAAGGTGGGAGAAGGGCTTGGGAGGAGTGAGCGTGTGGGCAGGGGTATGGTGTCAGGCTGAGGAGCGGTCCTCTTGGTGAAATGTGGAAATTTTTAATTCCTTTTCCCATTGGAACCAGCCTGCCCCTGCCCCAAGCACTGCGCCAGGCAGCAGCACCTACCCCAGGCACCCTGACGGACCCAGCAACTAGCCAGGGTCTGGATGTTTATTGGAATTAGGGAGAAAAAAACCAAAATCCTTTATAGCTGTTCACTGGTAAACATTTTTCAGTGGTATTTGCAACCCAAAATCTGCACAGTTCTGCTTATGTATGAGAGGCTGACAGCAAAACAGATGACAGAAAAGGCTGAAAGTCCCTAAATCCTCCCTACGTTTCACAAGCAGCACAAACAGCAAAAAGAAATGGGTATCTGCAACATTTCCTCAAATTTGAGGATTTCTTCATATTTTATCTGTATGTTGGAAAAGAGATTAATTATTTTCAATCATCATACGCTTACTGCAATGGGATTAGGCAGCTATTGAAGTGTTACCACCTGCTGGGAATTTCAGAACTTCCCATATAATCTCTCCACTTTGACAGTAAAAAGAGAACATCTCAACTATGCATCACATTTTATCAAAATCTAATCACCACTGACCAGCCAGAGTGGTCAGGGCCAAAATTATGCCACTTCTGGGAAGGTATGAGTTTAGCCAGGAAAGTGTCTATGTGATGCCTGCCACAGCAGGGGACTGGAGCTGACATCCTCAAAGCCATCTTTCATTCTTATTTACACATCCGACAATTTTACGTTGTTATCAGATAATGACTTTATTAAAATTATGCATCTAAATTCACTAGGCTGAAACTGACAGCATCAGATCCTCTGTGCGCAAGAAAAAACCAATAAATAATTTGCTGGTAAAGCCTATTCTCATTAATATTTGGGATCAGATCTCACAAAATCCTGGGATTTCTCAACTCCTTTTGCTATTAACATAGCAATTCAAGAGCAAGCTGACCACCAACATCTGTCCTTTGAAACCGAAGGGCTTACAATAGACAGAGTACAGGGATGATATTTACCTTGGAAAATGTACTGTGAAAATAAGTTTATTAACCATAATGAGATTTGGGAAGGTGTTCGAGCAATAATAAATAAATAATGAAAATAATTAAATACATTAGATGAGAGCTTATGGCATAAGGGAAGGAATGCAGTAATCCATTCTTTCTTCCCCCTTCAGAGTTTCCTTTAAAAAAATTTTTTTAAAAAATTTATATATATATATATATATATATATATATTCACTGTCCACTGTTCCTGGAGTTCNACTGCACAGCTGATACAACCAGAAGTTTGTCAGAGAGACTGAAATACCATGAAGTATCAGTATTAAAAAGAGAATTGGGAAGCTTTCTCCTACGCTTCACCCTAGGTTCACCACGTACTCGCACCGCTTCGACCGGTCTAGCGACTGATACAGAGCAGAAATCACAAAACGTACAAAAAAAAACCCCCAAAAAACAACAACCCACTAAAATTATTCCTACCTCTTACGGGTTCGGCTGAGGAGCCCGGGCAGTCGCTCCCCGCGCCGATGCTCCCGGCACATCGAGAGCGCTGGAGCACCGGGGCTCCGGGCGGGACGGCCGCTGCCTCCGGGACAGAGGCGACCACACAGGGAATACCCTGGCAGGGGCACACCCGGGACCTNTCCCCTGGCAGGGGCACACCCGGGCCCTGCCGGCGCACGGGTGTTCTAGAACACCTCCAGGACCGCGCGTCTCGGCGCGATCCCGCGGCACCGCTCGCTCCGACCGTCGGTTCTCCCCGCCCGTGCCCGCCGGCTCCGCGCCGACAGCCGCACCCCGGCCGGCTCCCAGCTCGGGCTCCCAGCCCGGGCTCCTCACCGCTCCCAGCCCTCGGCACCGAGCGACCCGCCCGCACCCCGGGACNGCCTGAGGTTGTGTCAGGGGAGGCTTTGGTTGGATGTAAGGAAAAAGTTCTTCGTCCAGAAAGTGGGCACTGGAACGGCTCCCCAGGGAAGTGGTCACAGCACCGAGAGAGTTTAAGAAGCATTCGGACAATGCTCTCAGGCACATGGTGCGACCCTTGGGGAGGGTCCTGTGCAGGGCCAGGAGCTGGCCCCAGTGATCCTTGTGGATCTCTCCCAATTCAGCATACTCCGTGAAAATCACTCCCCTCTTCCCACTGGGTGTTGGTAAGGGCAACCTGCCCAGACACGGGCTGGCAGGTCGGAGCCAGGAGAGAGCGGCGGGCAGGCTGGAGGCCGCTCTCCAGAGTCAGCGAGCCAGCTTGCAGCAGTGGAGATGGAGCATCGAACAGCAAAGAGCAGCACCCGCTCCTTAATGTGCCTGTCTGCCGCTGAGGGTCACATATATGTGGGTGTTTGTCATGTCCAGTGTTCATGGGGTAATGTTCAGGGCCTCTTGTTGCATGATGAAACTGTCCTTGCGCAGAGACTTCTTTAAGAAAAGTCCTTTCCATCTGTTTTTATGCAGCAGACTAATTTATCTCAAACTGTTGTTAAATTTATTTGCATGACATGAAGTCTGTGATTTAAATACAGAACAATGGATACCTACATGCCCTCAAAGAGGGGAAAGGAGCGTTTACATCAAGACAGTGTTACATGTAATGAATTTCCCTGCTTTCCCTTATTCATCTATGGTAAGTGTGGGCATGACATAAAGGGGCCCAAGAGGAAGGAATAGTCAGCTTTTGGTGTTCTGAATTTAAAACAGACTAAAAGGTAACTTGTATCATCTATATGACTGAGAAAATGCAATTTCCGCACAACACGGGTATCTCTGCCCCAAGTGAGTGATGAGACCAAACAGCTGCTTAGGGTTGTTGCCCACCGCTGTCGCTGGACTCTGATCAACCTGCTGCTGAACCCCTTTTCTGTAGGCTAGCTGGCTTCTGCGGTGGTTAATGCTTCACAGGCACCCTGCCATCTGGAGTACTGACATTGCCTTTGGGAGAACAAGATAAACCCTTGCTGAGGAACTCAGACTGTATTCTGCATAGCAAAAAGGGAAGTATTTGTGTGTCGTAAAGATTTTCTGGGCTGTTTTTAAACATTTTATTTTGAACAGGCTAAATTCTCCATGTTTGTTTTAATAGAAGTGTGTACAGTTGGGGGTTTTTAACTTGGCTGTGTTTTATTGTAGGTAAGATTTTGTTTGATGTTTTGGAGGATACAGACCTGTGTGTATTCAGTCTAATAAGTGAAGGACGCTGGATTTTTTTACCAGACACCTGCAGCTACATGACCTGTTACATGTCTTGTGGTGAGATTGGGCAACGCTTCCTTTGAATGCTGAGGAGCTTCCTGTGTCCTTCTCTGTGTGACTGGCAGTAAGAATTCAGCTTCAGGCAGTGCCACTGTAGAGGTGCTGAAGTGCAGAGGTGCACAGTCTTGCCAGGAACATCTTTCCCATTGATCATGTAAGGTACCAGCTGGCACTGGGTCTGGTTTGAAGGGAAAAGGAAATAAATCACACATGGTAATAAAGAAAACAATACTGTAAGTAGATTCCAGATGATGGAGAAGCTCAGAGAAGAAGACTGAGGTGAACGAAATGTCTGCTCTGAAACGTCTCAAGTCCAAGACTGAAACTTCAGTCTCACTTGCTGCCTGTATTTCACATCTGAAAAATCTTACATTGGTGAATCTATTGCCAAGCTTTTTTTCCACTATGAGCACAGTCTTTTGAAGATTTAATCACTAGGAAAAAAATATCTTCCCTCTGTTGTAATGCAGAGGAGAAAGTAAAGAAATCCATGCAGCAGGAAAGAGTCTGGAACACATTGCAAGATGTTTTACTTGTATCACAGTATTTTGCACTTATTACAGTGCCTTTGATCCAATGGCCTTGCAGAATTTTATGGGTTACGAGTGATCTTTGATCTTTTGTTTCCCTATGCTGATGAAAAAGGCTTTGCCTTATTTTTTTTTTCTGCCAGAGTAAACGGATTTGCTGACATTACGTTCAAACTGTAAAGGCAGAAACAAAGCCAAGACAGCAGCTCAGGTCACTGGACTCCCCCTCCGTGCCTTCTTTCAGACCTGTATTGCCTTTGTGTCAACACTTCCGAGAAGGGACAGAGTCCAAAAAAAATAGTGATTAGAAATCACAGGTCGCCCCTATGATTGTCTGGTAGAAATTGTAAAGACCCCAGATAACAGGAGGATGAGCACAGGAAAAATGGACAGGCTACTTTATTAAACCCTTTGAAGCACAGTGGATTATGTTTGCACATAATACACCTGCTGTGATGCTAAGGACTAAGATCTGTCTTTGTTAACATGCCATCTAAATTTCATCAGGAACATATTTTTCATTAAAATACTTCAACGGAGCTGGTCTCTGAGGCATCTGGCTAGCGGTGGATAAAATCCTTGCCATTAAAGTTGGTCTCCCCGGAGAGGGAGAAACTAATAACAGAAGGGACGGGAGAACAGAGGAGCAGACGAGTCCCCATTTAGCCCACAACCGAAACGTTGAGATCTAAATTAAGTTGGACACTGAAGGATACAAAGAGACAGTAACCTTTAATTGCTGATCTCTAGCACCAGCTGCCGGCGTGTAAGCAAGCGGGAAATGCAGACAGATCCCACCTGTGCACAGATCCCAGGTAGCTGCTGGGCTGAGGCAAGCCCGTGGGGCTGAAATGTTGAAGACAGCCATGGCAGGAAGGTCAGATAGAAAAAAACCCAAAAGCTTCATGGACTATAAAAATGGTTTTATGTGTTTTCCAGCTCCTGGCAGCTGTGAAGAAATGGCTTGCACGTGTGGTGATGGGTGTGCTATAGAGGCTGTGGGCACTGCCTCTGCTTAGCCAGGCCAGAGCAGCCAGGAGCTGAAACCAGTCTGCTTGATTTTACCCAAACCAGATTAAGGGTACTTACATGAAGGGCACAATCACCAGATTGGCTGTGTTGGTGGTGGTTTTCAGTGGGCATAAGGTGGTGTGTTGGTTTCTGGCTCTGTCCCCACTGCCGGCACAGTTGGGCTGGGAAGAAAACGTCTTCTTCTTATGTTGGCATAAAAACAAGATCGTGTAGTAGCACATATTGTCCAGAGACCACCAGGTGTGAAAGCAGAATGGTTCGCTACAAAATTCCCTCTCTGCTCTGTTGTAGAGGGGAGAGATGTGACGTTGTATATGATTTCTATCTCTACAAAATATGCTAAAAGCCTTTTCTTGCTGATATTAAATTGACCTCAAGCTTCCTAGGGATGCAGTACTAATAGGCAGGCAAGCCAGAGAAATCCATTTGCCCTCATCCACATTGGCAAAGGAGATATAATTGTGAAACCCCCAAAGCAGTGCAGTGCTGGCTGGGATACAAGAGAGTCATCTGTTACAGAGAATCAAGGTAAGGGCCAGAGCGGTAATATAAATATTTGGTCGTTTAGGGGGAAAATTCAAAAAGCCAGAAAGAGTGAGAAACTGAAATGTGTCATTTTGGAAATTATANAATTAGTAAAGGCTTAAATTAATTTAAATTTAATGAAAATTTAAATTTAATAAAATAAGAATTTAAATTAATAAAAATAAGTAGGAAAAAGTGCTAAAATTGTCAGAAATAGTTAGAAATCAGAAGCATAAAGCTGGTAAAGAATGTAAAAGAAGATGAGATCTGCAGTCAGCAATGCTGAGTGACAAAGATTTGTCTAATTGTAATATGCATTTGAAACCAAAGAATGGTTGCTATTCTACTGCTTTGTGGAAAATTTGACTAATCAAATGGAATGCAAAAGAAACACTGATATTCAATAAATATTTCTGTTCTGTGTTGGGGTGAAAAACAGATGATAAAGCCATGTTCCACATTGGTAATAAAATACTTCCTGTAGCAATGCAAGCCTGAGAATGTAAAATAAGAGCAGCTCCAGTTAAAGAACTTAAAATCAGCAGCTCTGGATAAACTTTCATCTGACAGTTTTTAATTTTATTTTCCCAGTCAGTTGGTCTGGAAATGCTGTGGAGGTTTCAGACCACTGGATGAATGATCATGTGTGGGTTTTTATTGATTTGGTTGGTTTGTAAAGATAGAACTGCTCTGATTTCAGAAACAGGGATGGAAAAGCTGATAATAAAAGGGAGAATAACATTACCAATACCATTGACCAACTTGACAGAAGTTGGTGGAAAATGTATTTTAGATAAATGTACAAGTTTGGTGAGTAAAGGAAGTAATGTTATAATGTAATAGTACTTAACATTTCCATAGAAAATTTGGATTGGTAAGACCTGACATTTCCATGAAGGATGCTTGTGCAGAATTAGCACATTATACTTTAAAATGATTTCAAAATGTCCTTTTAATGTAATTTTCATGGAGGACTATTAACCTAAAGATTTAAACACAAGATGAGGTTTTAGTGATTGAAAAAAAATTTTTCAGAGACCTAAAAGAGGATGTAACATCATCACTGCTCAAGTTTTCAGACAACACACAGACGGGGAGAATGTTTGGTGATAATGACTTGTCTTCAGAATTTACCAATCTCTGAGTAAGCTGGGCTTTGGCCAACAGTACCTGTTTTAATATAGCTCCCATAAAATGACACATCTAGGAACAAAGACCGCAGAACTTTGTAGGGTGCACGGCTCCTTCCTGGGGAGTCATTACTTCTCCAAGGTCTGGAGGTCAGACTGAGTTGTTAGCTCATCTTGAGCTCCCACTGTCACATCCATGAATCCGTGCTGATGCCCACAGCTTTGGAGCAGAGACCCGTGTCACCTTCCTTTGACAAGGCTGAGCTATGTGCATGGAGAGCGACGTGGGCACGAGCACAGGGCTCAAGCACGTCTTTGACAGCACTGGAATGCCCTCTGTGGGCATGGCTGGGGGTATAAAAACTGAGGCGACAAATTAGCTCTGCAATTAACAAAGTTCCTGTAGCTAGTGTTCACAATTTATGGGGGCTATTAGGTAACTATGGAAAGCCTTTGGAAGAGCAGAAAAAAGAACAAAACAGGGTGAGCAAAGAGATGAAAAATGATCAATATTTAAGAAACTGTTATATTCCATGAGACTGGGCATGACAGGAACTCATAAAGCACTCTATAAGTGCTTCATAAAGCACTTATTGAATAACCGGTCTCGTGGCTAGAAGACAAAGCTAAACACATTCTGATTGTGTACATCAAAATCCTTTTTCCAACAGGTAGTAGTCACTGGAATAATCTGCAAAGAGCTGCTGTGGGATTTCCCAGAAGATGCAAGATCTCTTGTTGTTCCTAAAGAGGAGTTCTACCTCAAACACAAATTAAGTAAGGGAAGTCTTACAGTTTCTAGTACCCAAGAGGTCAAGGGAGATGATCATTAGTCTCTTTTGGCCTTGTAATTTATAAATAGATTACAGTCCTGGTGGAAAAAAAAAGAATTATCCTAATCTTGGACTTTCCCAAAACACTGTAGATAAAACAGAAAGAATGCAGAAAAATCAGAAACAGTTACTTTGCAAACAGTTGTGCCTAGTTTGGTATTTCCATTGAAAAGACCAAAACATTTTTGATTTTCACTCCAGAATGTGTTTTAAACTCTTCCTACTTCCTGCCAGAGCTCAGCCATACCCAATACACCCATTTCCAGAGCTGCTAGGTAGTCAACATTTGATAATCACAACAAAGCTTTGGGTTTGAAGTTGGTGGGAGTTTTGCCATTCTCATCTGATGGGTGGATCAAAACACATCTTTTCAATTTAAGGACACACCTCAAATTCTCTGTCCAATGCTAAGTGAAACTCAGGGGAATTATGCCACACATGCACAACTGCTGAACCTGGCTGAAACAACAGATGTTTCTCATAGACTGTGTCCAACACTGTTATATTTGGGCAACATTTAGAAAGAATTCTACCTACATGATGTCTCTAAGCAGCCACAGTAAAAATGCCATATCAGCAACAGACACAAATGTACTCTGTGCACCTGTGATCCTCCTGCAATCTTTTTGGAGGGGGCTTTTTAATTTTTATTATTTTTTTAAAGTAACAGCTCCTGTCTTTTAGTTTCTAGGAGTGTTTTGCATGTATGAAGCAAGTGACACAGGAGCACAGATTTGACCTTTGGGTTGGGAAATACAGTGAAATAGCATTTAAATTAGATCAGTCCCCACCTTTAGAACTCCCTGAGATAATAGTGATGATAATACAACTACATAAAATACTTGGAATTGTATTCCAATACAGAAAGTCTACTCTGAGCCTTGTGGTCAGATTCACATTGACTAATCCATCAGTGCCAGCCCCTTTTACCTTGGACTGTACATCTCTGCTGTGAGCTTGGCAGAGCAGGGTTTCATGTGCTCTTTCATTAGTAGAAAACTTGAAGTCACAGCATTCAGAGTCCAGTGGGAAAGCAGGGGACCCGAGAACCTGCCTGGTCTTTGGTGTGCAGCAGGGATACAAAGCAGTGTGGTTTCTGTCAGGCCTGCCTCTCCACGAGCGTGTGCTAACTAGCAGGCTGTGGGGTTTTCTGAAAGTTAAGATGTCTCAGTCACTCCTGGAATTTTTGTTTTGATGTGTGTTGTGTGGTTTTTCGGTTTTGTTTTGTTTTTTCTTAAATAATACCTTAATTCTAAACCACAAAGAAAAATTACTCTCAAGCCTGCTGCACAGGACACCTGCCTGGGAGGTGTCTGGGAGGACAGATACTTGAACTTCTGCTCCAGTAAAGGTATTTAAACAGTTCTTTAAAATACAGACAAATGTTGCCAAGAGACATGTCTAGAATATTCTCTCAGCATGAATACTTGTAGCTCATTCTTTGGAGAACAAAATGATAGTTGAAGTTGTCCCAGCAGGTGACTTGGAACTATCAGGTCTTGCATTTCACATGAATGCCTGAAGGGCTGAGAATTAGGATGAAATTGGAACTGCTAGAATAGGAGAAGAAAATACACTGGTGAGGGAGTTCCTCCCAGAGAAAACAATGGTTTCTTATCAAATCCACAAATAATTTTCAACTGCCTTTTCAGTATGTATTTTCAAAGAACTGTCCAGTTGCAAATGAGTGCCTCCCGGGCTTCAGGAAGTGGGAACAGTTGGCAACAGGCTCCTACTGTCTCCAACTACTGCACTCACGAATTCAGGGACAATACTTGCACTAATTTTAGAAGCACTGTCAGGCTCTTTGGACAAAACAATCCTGTTAGAAGAACCGAGCATCAAAGAGTTTAGCTAATCAATATGCACCCACTAATGATTATGAAAGATACATTTCTGAGGACTCCCAAATGCATATCCACATATAGTTTTCAGAAGAAAAGAAAAAATTTGCACTTCAGAAATGTGAAGTCCAGATTAGCTCCATGCCATAGGCTGAATATAATTTTCCTGAAAACAAAGGCAAAGGAGAAACGGAAAGGATGTACAGATTCCTGAGGAGTGTTTTCCTGTCCGAGGTATAAAAAAGCCCATGTTTACGAATGAAAAACATCATCATCATTTAAGACTGCTCCATAAAAAGACAAGCGCTATTTGCAGCCCTGAAAAAATGAGGTAATGGTCATATATCGTGATACAAATATCTTAGGAATAATCAAAGCAGCAAAGGTTCATATATGCACCTTCTGTATTAAACTGGTACGATCTCATGAAAGCAGTGCTTGTGTAGACACCTATAATTTGACTCTTCTGGCTGGGATGGGTCACAGGCGACTCAGCAGTGGAAGCAAAGCCTTCTAATTACATTTAATTCTGCCCTTTAAATCAAAACTATTATTGTACCCTTTTAGTTACAAAGTGAGACAGCAAAAATATGATGTGCTTTAAAAACCTGCCCCGTGGAACCACAAGAATTTAATGTGTAAAACTTAAAAGCATTTAAAACATTAAGAAGGAAAAAAAAAAACTCAACAGAACAATCTATTTAAGAAAATGTTTTAATTTTTCTTACTTTCTAGTAGGCATTTTCCCATGTGTCTGTTTAAATTCTAAACCAGCAATACAATTTACCCTACAGACTTCTTGCCTGGAGGAAAAACAAAGTCAAGGAAAAATCTTGGAAAAGAAAAGCTTGAGAAGGTACCATTATTCTAAGTATGCTGTATTATTATTGCTTTATTAAGATAATGAAACACTCGGGGTTGGAGGAACACAGGCTGGCAGTTTACACTTGGCATTTCCTCTCAGGTTTTGTTCTTCCTGCACATGACGTGCCCCCTTGTGGGGAGAGGCTCAGGCCCACAAACCGCTGGCCTTCCGTGACAGGGTTTTATTGGGCAGAAGAGACAGTTGTCACAAACCAGCTTTTTGCTTCCAGGTTTCTCACTTTCCAGTCCCTCCTCAGATGTGTGGTGCTCGGTGTACTTTGCATGGATCACTCCTGTGGGTTGTGGGGAGGATGAAGGAAAGCAGCAAGCTGTAAGGCTCCTGAAGAGGTGACACGAGGTGACTAACACAGTAATAACAGTGTGGAAATGGTTCCTTCAGCCGTGTCAAAGATGTAAGTTTTAGCACCCTCGTGGAGCAGAGGAAAACTGCCTTAAAGAAAGCACTGCATGAAGGTTTGCTTGTGACAAGAGTAAGAGGACACAATTCCCTGGATATAAAAGAAATCCTACAAGCCAAAGGCATGATCACTGTAGGAATCTCTGCACTGAACTATTGACAGGCTCTTAACTCATGCTATGGTAACGCTGAAATAGATCTGAAAATATCTTCAGGCCCATGTTAAAGCCTTTTTGTCCTTTCTTGTAAAGCTGATCCGGCCATCACAACCACAGTGCAGTTACCTGTATGCTGTCCTTGCCCATACCTTGAATTAACTTTATTTATTAAAAACAGTCACTTCAAAATGCCAAAAGTTCAGGTAATGTGGATCATAAACATCCACTTAACTGTTATTATCATGACAGATCTTCAAGTAGTGTAGCAACTCCACTGGAGTTATGAAAACCGAGGCTATTATATTGCATTCAGTGTGAACACAGGGTGAGGAATACCAAACAATGATACCTTGTGATTATTAAACACAGGGTGATAGTCTTCTTCCCCCATTCAATACAGAAAGCGTATTAATTTTCACATATGAGAGGTAAGCAAATTAACTGCTTCCCCAAAAACATCCCCAGGCTGATGAAACACACAAATGATCTTTTGTTAAAAGTACAAGATAAAATACAAGCACATTAAAGCACTGAATCTGGTAAAGTGACGGGAGGCTGCTCCGCTCTGCTACAGAGAGGACAGAGAAAGGGGGCCCAAAGTGCAACATAAATGGGCAGGAAGGAAGATGGCAAGGAAAGAGAAGGGAGGAAGCCTGTGCTAACAATGCTTCTATCTGAGATATTAGCGTAAGATATGACAAAAAAAACCATGGTTAACTTCTAGATTCACATGACATACAATAATCTCTCTTGCAGCAGGTTCTTCGTTTCTCAAATTCCAGAGCCCCAAGATCCTCCCTTGGAAAACTGTTAACCACTTCTGGGAGAAGGCGTAATTCTACTCTAGTTTGTTAGTACACACCAAAGTCCCGTTTCTTATCACTGTGGATCCATCTGTCTGCTTTGTTGCTCCAGACATAAACAAACTGGAGCAGGAGTATGCAGCAGCCTGGCTTCTGGGTGCTGACCACCAGGGCACTCTACGGCGACATTCTCTCCACTTCCACTGGTGCGCAATCCTTCTCTTGAAATGAGAAACTACACAGCATATCAAATCAAACTTGGAAAATGAGGGAGTTTTCTTGAGACAATAGACATGCTTCTGGACTCTGTGATTTCTATTTCCTTTCAGTTCCATGAAAGAGGATTCAGCACTTGAAATACCTGAGAACTGTGAAAGCATTGCAATGTTCATGTCTGTTGCAGCTGACTAATGAAATAAAAAATTTAAAGTCAGTTCTTGGAAGGATTCTGTCCTCTGCTCTCTTGTTCAACAATTACATAACGAATTGTGCACAAATATTATTAGCTTTGTGTCAGAAACAAATTTGGGTAGAATCTCAAGCCTTCCACTGAATCATCTCTGCAAAGATGGCCCATCTTTTCAGCAAGAAGCAGCCTAGAGAAAGCAAAACAAGATGTCCTGTCTTACTTGAGGACAACACGATCACTAAAGTATTAAACACAACAATTATTACTTACCTTTCTTTGGCTAAGAGAACAGACATCCCCACCAGCTTAGCAAACTCATCAGCTGTGAGAGAGCCCTTTTCAGATACCTATCAAAAACCAAATGCACAAATAAACAAACTATGGCATTAAAAGAGCAACAAAGTTCTCTCAGCTACAGAATCAGATCGAGCCTTGAGAAGTGATGAATTGGTAGCAAATTCCTTGAGAATAAAATTATTCATTTGCTTTTTATAAAAGTACAAGTAATTTTGAGTGTGTCCTCTTTAAAACATCTCTTCTGTGTCCTGGGAAATTGCCAAGTATAAAAGAGGAAGAGAGAAAAGAGTTAAATCTGTTAAAAAAAAAAATCACATAGCAGCCTTTCCTTTGGGTTTTTTTTTAAAGATGCCTTGGAACCAAACGAAAAACTAGAATAGCTTGGAGAGCAGAACAGAGTCTCTGTCAGTATCACAGAAGAGAACTATTATAAATGATTCTGCAAACACTGAAGCCTAAATAAGGAAATCAAAGACCTGTTCAGGGCAGCTCATCAATGTAGAAATATAAGTCATCTCAGGTGGAAGAGAAGAATTCGAGTGTTATGGCATTTAAAATACACCCATTGCCTACAGGAAAATCCCTGAACTTTAGTACTTCATATGACATTACGGCATTCAGCTGACACAAAAGACAGGTTCAACTCTTTGGCCCTTCTCTTCCAAACTTTGGCCTTTTTGTCTCAACCATACCACTTACTAAAATGAAACCTTCTCACACATGTTGGACATGTGGATGTTTAAAATACTAGATAAATACTACATAAGAAGTCTAGACTTATTATTGCATTGAATTTCCCAGATAAACACGTTTTATTCCCTAAAAATTATTAATCCTTCAATTTCTCCACTGCTTTAGATTCAAGCAGGGCTGTAAATCTGGATGTAGCTGCCATTTCCTGCTTCCCACATAACTGGCTAGGGAGGGGTCTATTTCTGCATCATTCTCAGCAGCAGTCCTTTTACAGAAGCTCAGACTCAATCAGTCCTAATGCGAGATTTTCGGAAGCTACGAGATCAAACCCGAGTAATGGACGTCAGCTATACAATCGGTGATTAATTATCTTTCCTTCCCAAACCACTCCGCTCATCAAGGGTGATTCCTTTGATGCCCGTGTCATTTCCTGTCTTCACCTGCCATTCAGAACCACGTCTCTCTCCTGCCTGAAACCCCATGGCTTCCTCTCACTTCTCAGAACTTAATGTATAATGTGCAGTAACGTTAAAGTATGGGGTGCTTTTGGTCACAGGTCTGATCTCATCTCCCCTTTCCCAAACAAGCTGATCTTCCTCAGTTGAAGCCTCTCCCTCCCATTCTTCTATGGAGCCAAAGTCTCATATTATGAAAATAACAGAAAAAAGGCACCTTGGTAATAAATCCACCATCTGCTTTTTGCACTTGACCTCCTTTGTTATCAAGAAAAGTTTTTCCTTTCTTTTCAAAGACATAAGCACTCTTACCGAAGGCAAAAAAAAAAAATCATTAGAAACCAAAAATAATCAGGGAAAAAACCTGTAAAATGATCTTGGTATTCTTTTATACATTTAAGAAAAGAAACTGAAAAAATATTTTTATTATATACTAAATATTAATATTATAAACTAAAAGACTTAAGCATTTTAGTGTTGTTGATTTAGAATGGCATCTTTTAAATGACTGCAAACATCTAAAAATCTTTCTGACGAGCAAAAGCTGTATGGTGACAATCATGCAAAATGCAGTGAGCAGTCTACCTTGTGCCAAGTGAGGAGGTGTCTGTGATAGCTCTACTTTGTCTCAACTGCCCCTTCTTCGACTTCGGCATTTAACTTTGGATACACTGGATCGGCCTTTTCTCACGTGTATGAAAATCAAAAAGCTACATTCCACTCAGAAAGACGTGTAACAAATAATGGGATAACAGGGCTGTAAAACGTCCAGAGGCAGCAAGACCACAAAGGTTTATGACACTGGAGCAATTCATACAGTCGTTTACCCTGACTGAAGCTGGCTTAATTCTACACTACTTTCCTACTGAGTGCTCTTCACAGCAGCAAACTCAGTACACATCCAACATACTGTTCTATGAAATAAACCCAAACCAAACAACTACCTAGATCAATGTTTAAGAGCTGTTTGCACTGCCTTCAACCACATCACGTACAGCTCCTGAAGTCCACTTCTGTTAAATTAGGTGCTCAATACATGCCGCGAATTTCAGCCTAGAGTGCAAAAGATTTGGAGGAAGGCTGAAGGTTAATGAAGTTTGAAAAGAGATAGAAAAGTAATTTATTCCTTAAAGAGAAAGTAATGACTAAGATTATCGCCTGCACAGGACTTTGAAGATGAGAAGCGCTATTTAAATATTTCTCTTAGAAGATATGAAGTGGAATGCTTTGTATTTTGAAACCTCAAGAGGAAATCCCATACCTCAAGTTTTTCACCTAATGTGTTTAAATTTCCTTAGCATGGTCAGAACAGTAAAGGAAATGAAGCACACTTACTGTCTCTAAAGCAGCAGCTACCATTTCCTCTTCATTATGAGACTGGAGTTCAATCACCATCACACCGCTATCAAATATCCGAAGCCTAAAATCAAAAAAAGAGGCAAAGTAACTAAAAACCTTGTGCACATCACTTATGGTCACATTTCTAATGCATCCACACCTATAACCACTTTACAAAGAGGGAAAAAAAACCCATCCCCTAAACCCAAACAAGCTCTCTAAGATGAAGTTAAGCTTAACAGCATATTCAAAACCTGAAGAGATAGAAAAGACCAGGGTATGTCTGGTCTTGGTTAAACCCTTTTTCATCTGAAAAAATTCTAAGTGAAAAAAATGTCTTTAGCTAAAAATTGGTGTTTTAATGCAGAGTGGATGTTGGTGCATATGGCAGCATCCTTTGAGCAAATAATGACTTTGTTAAAAATACCCACAACAATAATAAAAAAAAATCTACTTCAAGTAAAATATTAAATCATCATGGTATGACCATGCTTTATAAATAAATCTGTAAAGCTCTTACCTTAGTGGCAATTTCAGTGATTCCAGCATTTTACAGGCATTTACTAAATCTTCTGGTGACAGTAACTATTAAAATAGTAAAACACATTTATTCACAGCTTGCATTTCAGGTGTATAGTATAACATCAAAACAAACAAAGTTTTAGCAGCTGCAGCTATAAAATCCACCAGACTATACTTATTGTTAATTCTTTTTCCTTTCTATTGTACAGGCTATATTCTTGGCTTCTATGCTCCTTTCTGTTCCCTTACTATGTGTTCTATAATAATCCTTCTTGCCTTGTTTACAGAAAGAATTGCTGTATTTTGAAAAAAAAAATAAAATCCCAGAACATTCACCATTCTTTAGTAGTCTCTAACCTATAAGTTTTGTTTCCAGATAGGTATGGATTTTCCCTTTCACACGGTACCATAAAAAGCAGCGTACATTATTTTCTAGTTGTGAAGGATAGATAGGTGTAACAAGGAAAAATGAGAAAGGTAAAACCCCTCTAATTTTAATAAAGGGCTGATCACATCGTGTTGTAGACCAGCAGAACGAGCAACTGGTAGAGAAGACGTTTACCCTTTTTAAATTTCCTTATGAGTGAAGCCCTGCTCTAACACACTGACCCAAAGCAGCGTCTCACCTCGAGCCCTCGAGCACGATTCACCAGGCAGTACACTTCGGTGAGAGACATGATCCCCCCTCGCTCCTGTGGGGACAAGCACGAGACTGGTAAGAGAAACATCAACACAGAAACAGGGCTTCGTCTCTGCTCGCAGCTGGCTGATTCAACAGCTGGAAACAGAGAGGCTAAACGATGGGTCCCAATGGGAAAAGACTAAAGAGGTAAGCTGGAAGTATCACCATCATTTTAAAATGCAACATAGTGACACTACACCCAAGGACTGTGAATTACTTTGATTTTAAAGCAGAGAATAAATCAAAGGAACAAGGGATTTCAATATATTAAATCCATCCATCAATTTAGCATTTTTACTTTGCAGAAAAACTCAGTTTGCCATTCTGATCACATACCTTTCACAAAAATGCTATAGTATATATACTTTTTAGGAGGAATTTAGCCTTAAAAGTTGCAATATGAAATTCAACTTTTTGGTGACAAACCTGTAATCTGTAATAGTGTAAGAAAAATTAAAACAGGAGATAGTACTATGGGCTGGTAATCTGCTTGATAATTCTGTCCTATATTTCCAAAAGATACAAATTTTAAGCAGTTGAAAAAGACTCATTACTTTTATTTTCAGTCAGTGTCATTTCACTCTTTCTTTAAAAAAATATTTTGCAGCAAGGGATGGATACAGGGCTGTTCAAACAGAAGAAAGACCACTTGAATAATTTTCTAAATCCCATCAACATCCTGCAAATCAGAAGTTGATGCCATTAGTCCAAAGAAAAATTTGTACTGAACTATTTTATTCAAAAAGGCAATATATATTCCTCCAATTAAGAATGAATAGGAGGCTGTGGTGCTCAACTTGCTTTAAAGAGAGGCAGACTACTACAGCAAAAACACACATCAAAATTCAGCAATACATGGAAAATTCTGGTGGAAGATGTGCTGCTTTACCTCTAAGGGTGTCTGCAGGATTCCAGCCAGTTGCTTTGCCAGTTGCATGTGGTACTGTGTGCCAGATCCATACGTTTCCCTCGTAACTGGATTAGCTATACCCATGCTCAGTAGATAGGACTTGAACCTAATGGTCTGAACAAGCAAACAAACAAACAAATTTAAAAGTGCATCAGCTAATGAGTGATTCTGGTTTGCAAAAGTATTTGATTTTATTACTATAACACAGTTTTGGTGAATAAATCCTTCCATTTTCTACCAATACAGTCAAATACTAAGCAAAGAGAAGGCAAACTTAGTGCCATTTATTTTTGACCAGCATAGGTAAAAAAAATAAAAGCTGTAAAATCATTGCTTTTAAAAAGGGTTAAAAGAAAAATGAACACTAAACAAGTAAACTGTACACGAAATGTAAGAGACTAAAACAAAGAGAAAACCAACCAGCAAGGGATTTTATTAACATTACATTACTGAACAGATAGCTTTTTGCTTTTCAAAGGAACACTTCTGTAGAATTTAAAAACAAAATTTATTTACCTCATCCTCAGTGATGTCACCTTGTTTTTCTTTAATCTTGTTAGCTATTGACTTGGATAATTCCACCATTTCCTTAGCCTATCAAGAAACACATGTCAACTTCCAGCTCAAGACAAAAAAGAGTGCTTAAAACTGAGAAAGCAAGCGTCAGGTCTATTCAGACAAGTGACGCATGCCATCCATCCCTACCTTCTCCATTAGTTTGCTAAGGTCCTCAAAAGCCTGAAATGAAAAGCAGACAATGCATATCAATATAATTGCAGCATTCAGTTTTATGGACACAGGCAGCTGCCTTTGTCCACCCACCCAAGCTATTTCCAAGAGCTGCTACCTCTTCAGATGAGAATGTCACAATATGAGATACCACACTTCAATTTGTTGATACAACTGCTTTACAGCATGTCTTGTAATTAAAATTAACAGCAAAGAATGAATAAGAGAATCAAACAATCACACACTTTTCCACTGTATGAAGAGAATTTCAGCATGATTTATGATGCCCATGTGATAGGAAGGGACAATGAGATATGCTGAGTCCCAGAAAAGATTAAACTGTACAAGTTTATTTTGCTCTCTTGTAAGGTGGGGGAAGGTTTCTGGGTGGTGATGGTAGGTTTTATTCCAACAGTTAACCCTCACTCAAGGAGATCTGTTGCTTCTGGCCAACTGCAGGACAGCTGTAAAGCTCCAGATGTACTCCTCCTGACTAGACAACTTTACTTTCATCAGTGAATGATAGTTAGCAAGAAACACTCATTTCAAATGAGCAAGGAAGAGGGTATCTGAGAGACAAAACCTCTGAAATGTGTGGCAACGTCGCTTATTTTACGTACTCCAATAAAATGCCACTGTCTCAAATATAACAACTCAAAAACCCACAAAGGGTTTTTAGGCTTAAATAAATCATACTTTAAAAACAGCCAAAGGTATACTGGAATTCCAAACTTTTAGTAATGACAAACCAGCATTAAAAAATTTATGTTCAAAAAAAAGAGAGTGAGCTACTCCATTAATGCAACTACATTAAAAAGCAACTCTCTTTTTTCTCCCACCCTCATCAACACACATTAATTCAGCCTCCTCACTTCTCTCAAATACATGACAACAAGTCCACGTGGTCAACCTTTTCAAACGAGGTTTTTTTCCAACAGCTGGCGCGAGAAAAATTCCTGAACCTTTTCATCTACAGTTTGCCTGACAGCAGCACCCAAGCCCTCGAGCCACTAGTAAAGAAGGTTCAGTTACACTGCCAAGTGGCCAGAGAGACATCTTGCCTACAGCTTCTAGTCACAGCTTTTTATGTCATTTCTGGCTTACTCTGACTCATCTCCCACTAGAAAGACAGGCTTTGGCAGTGTTTTTGCAGGAAGACCCCACTGTTCCCATCTACATTTAGGTGCCTTACGTAGAAGATTATTGGCCAGAGATTCGGGGTGCAAAGAACAAAAGGAGATGCCTCTAGAAAGAGACAGGGTTTGCTTTTCACCTCCTGATAGCGCCAGTGTTCCTCCACTGACTGGACAAGTTTAGCCCCCTAACACTTGGTACTTGAGTTAGATATCCAAAATTAAGTGGACCACGGGGAGAAAAGAAAATATACCACTGTATAACAATAATTTGCCATTAACAAAAACTTCTCTTTGGAATACTTCTTCTTACTCCCCAATCTGCCAAATGGAATAATTTACAATAGATTTCCCAATCTCTAGTGCAAATCAAAGTCCTGCTACTCCACTTGTATACTCTATCAACAAGAAGTTTTCTGACAGGGCTTTTCCCAGCTTGTTTGTAATCTCTATACCTGCATGAAAACAACATTCATCAAAAGAACCCCTGATTTAGCTAAATAAACAGTATGCTGTGTCTAACTCCTCCTCTGCCTGACTCACCCAGGGCAGGCCTGGAAACAAAGGGGAATGTGCACACACCTAACAGGAACTTCCTCAGATAAACAAAAGGCTAAAGAACTGGATTCTTATCAGCACTGAACAGCAGATGCAGGAAGCCTTTTCCTGGAAGCCAGAGCACCAGTTTTTAAATGAAGTAATTTATAACATTTAAAGCTGGAGGAAGGCAGGATTTTACAAGTCATGGTTTTCCTCTGCTCATACAACATGTATAAATGGATTTCTTTCACTGTGACAAAGCTACAAAAGGAAAAAATAAGCAGACAATGCCTTTTGAACTATACACCCAAGCATTTAACCACAATACCTTTTGAACTACACACAAAACTTCATTCATTACGCTCCTCACAGACAGAAACCAAAAAAAGGTGATTGCTCCCAGTATCTGAAACAGCACATGGCCTGCAAAGGCACTTTAATTTTCCTAAGTGTTAAAGCAGTGAATGCCTTTTTCTAGTGGTACACGGAATCCCATAAAGCTTTGCCACAAGAACAAATCTGTTGCATGTAGTTTATGAGTACTTTTGTATCCATCTCTACTAACCAGGGAAGAATCACACTATTTTTGAAGTTATTGCTCTCAGGTATACGTGAATAAATTAAATGCCTCTGCCATCCTGTGGTTCTGTGGTACTGTGCTGGTTCTGTGAAAAAGGATGGTCTCCATCTAGCCCAGGTATTTTGCAAAATACTTGTAATATTTTGTTGATGGCTGGACTGCAAATAATTTTACTGTAATTATAAGTCTAAATGTAACATCTAAAAACCTGATTATAAGAGGAAAATCTAGCTTCATCACAGTTATAAGGAGATACTTGGATCAGCATATTCTGCTCAATATATATTCAATTTTCAATTGAAACAAAAATTAGTTTAATAAATACACTGTTAGTTTCAAGGAACAATCTTCTTGAACAGAATTGTTTAAAGGAAATACCTTTCTGTATATTGATAAGCCAGTTAAACAAAATGAGTAACTGTAAACTGCACACTCTCCATCAGTTCAGACTTCTCAAAAAACAAAAACAATAAATAGTCTCAGCAGTCCCTAAAAGAAAGTGTGAATGAATGTAAGTAGTTCAGACAAATGGCTGACCTTGAAACTTCAAAAGTACTTACCTCGGAAATGTTTTTGTCAGTCTCTTTTCTTTTTTCTTCTAATTTCCTTTCAATACCTACAATTCCTACGGCCCTTATTCTTCCTGCCTAGAAAAAAAAAAAAAGAGGGGGGAAAAAAAAAATAAACAGTCAAAAAAGGAAACGTTAATTTTCTCATTTGCCTCACGTGAAAATTAGAGGACTGGAAATATTTTCCTAAATGGCAGATATCATTCATATAATATTTCACGCATTTCTTGACAGTAATTTTTAAACCATTGTAAAAAAACCCAAACAAACAAAAAACAAAACCAAGCAATGTGAACCATATATGAATTTGCTATACTCAACAAATAATGATATGGATAGTACACTGAAGCTATTAATATGGCTTAATATCCAGACTGAGTATTCCAGCTCATCTCAATTCCAGCCTCTCAAGTCCAAGTGAACATCCATCCTAGAGCTGTGGAAATGCCTGAGTGTATTACTTCAAGAAATCCAGCCTGAAGAAACAGAAACACAGCAACACAATGCTAAGTGCAGTCTCATTTACCTTCCTCAGAGGTATTAGGATGTGGGCAATGGGGAAACTTTTACCAGATGCCAAATGTGTTCTAGAAAGGTTGGCACCTAAGTGGCAGCAGCGTCAGGCCTCTCACCTCTGACTGCAAAGCTTAGCACTGGTGTTAACGAGTTACTATGACTTAAGGAGATGCAGGACATTCTGATTAGATTCTTAATGCATTACTCCAAATGCAGCTGTGCTTATAGGTACTACATTTACCAAAGGGGACACACTGGATTTCAGGTTGAACAATCTTTAAGTCATCCTATTTCACTCATACAGTACTATATATTCATATACTCAGCATATTAATATATAGAAAAAACACCCACATGTTTATCAGAGTTTATAACCTAGAAGTATGCAGGTGAATAAAGGTTATCTAACATATGACATTGTAACATGTCCTTCTCCCTAACAACTGTCCATTTAGAATACACATTTAAATCAAACATATATCGGTTTCAAAAAGTCATATAAAAGTCACTTGTTATATATTTGACTTCCAGCCACCAAAAAAAACCCAACCAACCAAACAAAAAACAAAACAAAGCAAAAAAACCACTCAGGAATCACAATTAAGACAAAAAGATTTCCAGCATCATTGGACTCACATGCTGAATAAAAGTATATGCAAATAAATACTACATTTGCACAATTATGTGGATCTCTAAGTAAAACAAACAAGTAAAGGAGCTCATTATCTAAGCACACTCAAGGAGAGACTACTGTGTTCTATTAGGTGAAAAATGCAGAGGAGAAACTAATTTATGCCAGTGAAAAAACAGGCAAACTAAAGCTGAATTCCTGCACATGTCCGTGATGTTGGTTAGAGTCACATGCTGTGGGTGTGCTATATGGGGGTGGCAAGAAGTGGCAATAAGAGATTACCCACAGATCCTGCTCAGAAGCTGTGCACACACCTGTGAATCCTTGTTAACTTGCATGGCCTGACCAGTGGGCATGGTCTCCCATCTTCTTTGGGTGATTTCTTCTGATAATCGTCTGTAGAACTGCAAACATTAAAGCGTGACAACGGGCATTTCATGAACTGTGCAGAGTAACTCTGTATTTTTAGCATCTTGGTGATGAAATGAACTTCACAAAACACAGAGACAAAACACGGTAACACCTACACGACCACGGTACTCATTACATGGAAATTCTTAATGTCCAGTCCTCAAAAGTATTCATATTAGAAGAGGAGCCATGTAGCCACTAAGTACTTCTGTAAAATATTGCTTCCAATATTCAAAATGTCCCAAACAATTTAAAATGCTGAGGTATACATAAAGACATGTTTCTAAAAGGAGGAAAGCTGAGCAACCCAATTGCTATTGATCTGCTAATTCAACAATATAAAAACAACCACACAAATCAATGACACCGATTTGTTTATTGCTCATACCAGAAGGTGGCATTAGTTTAACACTAAGTGTATCCCACTGACCAATATCCAGAAAGAAAATCTATTACACCCTTTCTGTTGTTCAGGTTCACAGGAAAGCATTCTGAAGTCATAAAGGCTGGGGTTTAACTGATGTGGCAATCAGTAAACACAATAAGTTTGATTTTCAGACACAACCTTAAAATAAATATGATTATGATTGCGAAAAATACACATTTATACTATGCATAAATCTACAGTCATCATAATCTGAAAACTGCTCACAAAAAAATGAAAGTGAGTCTGATCAAGCACAAGCATTTTTAAGACATTTCTAACTAATTTGAGTTGCAAATCTGATTTTGTGCAGTGAACAGGTACAGCTTTTTCCACAGTCCAAAGTTCAAGTTCTCAGTCTTGTCAAACGAGGATCTTTAACTGTGAAGTTTCTTTACAGAGAGCAACTTCCTTGGGTTTTTAGGATGAGCTTCCTTTTAAGAATATATTACATTTTCCTTAGAATGCTCAAAGCTTTAAGATTTGGTGTAGGTTAGAAGAATTATATAGTATAAAATGAACAAAAGTTCTGAGGAAACAAAAGGTGCCCAGCAATAAAATTAGAGAGATAATTAGGAATAAGTTGTATGATTCCTGTTCAATAGAGGGTCAGGTACAAAGAAACATCTTCTACTCTGTTAAACATTTAACAGATTTCAGAGATGTCAGTTTGGAAAATCCAATTTATCAGATTAGAAAAGGAAGTATAAGATTTTACTAAACGCCCCAAAATAAGGGCTAGCCTAGTAATGTCTCTTGACATTTTTGGAACTCTATTTGCAGTATTTAATTAAAATATAGAACGTGGGAACATGAAATACAGAACATGGCTCATGGTGTTTGTCTTCTAAAAGGATGTATTGAAAAAGCTCCACCTCAAAAGTAAACATGGAAAGATCATGGAAAATTATCAGCAAGAGGAGAAAAGCATGTCCAAAAACCTGATTGTGCTTGGCACCATCCATAGTACAAGACTTACCTCAATCTGCCCATGTTCTTTGAAAGAGAGCTTGATGTAGGAATATTTGCTGCTTTGGAATGGACCAGGCTCTTTATTTGAAGAAGCAGGATGAAGATGAACTACTATTTTGGCACTAAGGAAAAGGTAAAGGAAAAACAAGATATTTCTTTAGTATCTAAATAAACTGTTTCTGCGTCAAAGTTAACCATTTCATCAAAATATCTATTAACTACCTCACATAGGAGCTGCTAAAGATCATCAAATAATGCTTCATATTTATGCATCAACACTTAAATATTTTGATCAAGTATATCTTGCACAAAAATTACAACAGCCCCTAAAGCAGAAACATTTTACAAATTTAAAATGTACGATCAATTCTTAAGAAATTAACATAACAAATGTTAAAATTTTAAGCAATAATTTCCAAAAAAACTTTTAATTGGGATAAAAACTTGGGATTGCCAAGCTGTCAATTAATTTGGCAGTAGTTATTGCAGGTCAAAAGCCAAAATACACTATCTTTGACACAGGAAAATAGAAGGTCTCAATATTATGTGTAACCTATCCCACTTTCATATGTCACTTGTGGACACCGTGTGTGAACTTATCCAAAGCCAACATGCATCAAAATAACAGTTCAAAAGGACACATACTACCGAAACAAACCTCGGGAGAACATGATTTTAGGAAAATTAACAGACTGCTATCACAACATGACTGCAAGTCCTCCATTCCCATCTCATTTCACTGATAATCTTTGTACTGGTCTTTACTTCTCCAGCATTAGTGAATGAACTGATTTCTTCTGAATACCTCCAGCACATCACCTTACCAATCTGACTGTAGGCTGCCAACAAATGTTAACTGTGTATATATTTCTCCAGCCAAATTTTTTTCCTCTCTTTAGAAACTTAAAATCATAGAATCATTTAGGCTGGAAAAGACCTCTAAAATCATCAGTAGTGATGACGTGACAGTTACTTAACAAACCACATCAGTCATGACTCTCTTTACACATTGGACCTCGATGGTCCTTGTGACTGTCAGGAAGGAAACTTAATATTTGGTACCTCACATAACATGCACGTGAAAGGATCCATCTGAAAAAGAGAGTGAGGACGGCCATACCTCTTTCCTATCCCAGCTGCTTGCTCTTCAATAAATACAATCTGAGACAGAGGCAGGGCAATGCAGCACTCCTGCAACAGAAACCACAGGCACAGGTGAATTAAACTGTATCCTGTCTCTTCACTCTCTAAACCCAAGCACTCTCTCTCCCCATTTCACAAACAGCACGAATACCTTCAGGTGCTGCCTGAAGCACTCTATGCGAAATGCGATGGTAACAACAGAAACAATGCATTACAGAGAAATATATGTAGAAAAATAACACAAAATTTAAACTGAGTTTTAGTTAATTTTTAAAAAAAATCAACAAACCTAAGTCTCAATGTGTTAACTTTTAAAACCTTAAGCCAGATTAACAGAAGGGACTAAGAAATTTAACAGATCTTTAGATCTAAGGACAAAATTCAAACACTAAAATTTCCACACTACTGCACCTCATCTCTGTAGGTGCACAATACCCACAGGTTCTTGACATTTTTTTATTGATGTTACTTTGGGAGCTGAAAAAATACCTGAACCCACCATTCTTTGTAAATGCTGAATATCTAATATCTACACTATCACCTGAACGCAACAGGAATTTTTCCATCCATCCTACTACTCTTAATCTGGCAGCCAATGCATCTCACCACACATTTATTGGATTGTGCTTTAAAAAAAAAAACAAAGAACAAGAAATATGGCTGTGTCCATCTGTTGGAAACTAACCTATCCCAGGGTAAACTCTTTTTCCATACATTTGGGACAAAAAATGCTTTGGCAATGATTCAAAACATCTAATAAGGTGCCTGGTCTTGTTTTGGTGAACATCCTCTGAGGAACATCATCTCCCAAACACAAAACCTTGGTGGTTAACACAGACACACGAATGCAGGAAACACGGGTGGCATTCTCTCTCTCA
This sequence comes from Regulus satrapa, assembly GCA_013396955.1. Taxonomy (NCBI): domain Eukaryota; kingdom Metazoa; phylum Chordata; class Aves; order Passeriformes; family Regulidae; genus Regulus; species Regulus satrapa. The sequence continues at coordinate 30,578 of VWZN01017734.1, read as the reverse complement.
ACTTCTCTCTTCCACCTGCCACTGCCAAGCACCAGTTTACAACAGATACTGTTACAGGGCCCTCTCAGTCCCTATGACAGAAATAGTTCCTCTTTGTATCCAGTAATTAAACACCCATTAAATTTGAGAGCAGGGAAGTATACGTGCGGGAACTCCATCTAATAAGTAAATCTCTTATGGGAGGAAAAACCTGGATTGTATTTCCTTTTCTAAAAACTCTTAATGCAAGCTATCTAGGCTCTTCTATGACTCTAGTTTCTACAGTCATTACAAGCAGTTAATGTCTGTAAAACAGCCATAAAGTTCTGGACACTTTAAAAAATTACTCTTTCTGCCCCTTCTGTTAATCAAGCCCAAGCTTCCCAGAATCTTTGCTGAGCTAAATTAGTTAAAATAAAATTATTCTTCTTCTTCTCCAGGGTTTTCCTCTGCTGATTTAACTAATTCAGTGACCTTGGAAGAAATCACATGGCCTAGGAGCAGACAGAGAAATCGGGGAAAAGAGACAAACGTGATCTTTTTGCTAGAAAGCAGAAAATGGAGATAATGTTCAGTTCTAAGACTTGCTGAAGCCATAAAGCCCAATGTTACTGCAAGCATGCAAAAAGCCCAAGTGAGAAGATTAGATGCTGTGGTTGTTGCAGTGCACGCTCAGCTCTCAATAAGAGATGCTGATGAAGAAGTAAAACATAACTAACACAGAGTTTGGCACATTATCTCACATGATAATGTCACGACTGTGCAAAAAACACTGATATTAATTTATACAGAACAGCTCTGGACAATCAAGTCCTAACTTGTGTAACAGTTAACATCACCATGGGCAGCAGCTCTTTAAACAATTTGAAAAAAATTGTATTAAAAATAGGTCTGCTGTTCCTGCAAACAATCCCTAAAGAAAAAATTGTACTGCTCTGTCAAATTAAGAACATCCTTGGTGACATTACCTTCAGAATGCCCTTAGTAGCTCCCTGCTTTGGAGCAAGCACGTGATATTTGCTACAGATCAACCTTTGAATGTGAGAGGTGCTTCAGCTGCCCTTGCACAAAAGCCCAGTGGAAAACAATTAGGTTTTGAAAAGTTGCCATCTAAACGTGCTCTGTCTAAACTTTGGCTTTCAGGATTAAAATTCTCAATTATTGTGTCCAAAACAAGCATAATCCAACCCAATCTGAGGAAGACTTTTCCTTCAATTGCATCTGTGGAGTGGTGCCCATTGTCACAGTCTATGCTTAGAGTTTTATGTGTTTGTGGTCTCTTTCTCCCACTTCCAGCCTGCATTCCCAGGCTGTGCTGGATGACACAAACCTTTCAGCAGCTTTACTACAGTTGCCACACTGGCAGTTCTGGCAGTGCCACTTAGCCTGTGACCAGCTGTAGAGTAAATGTCCTGATTGAAGGGACGGTTCAACAGGCAGCTGGGAGGGCAAGATGTGTAAAAAACAATTCTGCCACCAAACACATCCCATTATCAAATCATGGTCTGGGACTATGTGGTGGGAGCAGAGTAAAGGGTAAGGCAACCTGGACTTGAAAGCAGCAAAGAAGAAAAGGCTTTCCAAGACAAGGAGCATGAGAGAGAACTTCACATTATGATTTGCCTGACACATTCAACTTCAGTTTTAAAATCAATGTTTTTTAGTGCGTGACACCAAGCTCTTTTCTCCTTTATTTCTCTGCAGTAGAAAAGAAAAATTTATGGGATACATTCCTATCCCTTCTCATCTCTGCATGATTATTTTACTAAAGCAGGACTGGGTGAAAGAACACTACATAATCTTCTTTCTGCTGAGAGCCAAAAAGTGGACTATACTTGTACAACAAAACACACACAAAGGCAGGAATAATCCCTTCTCCGTGTGCAGGTTTTCCATTGCAAGCTACTTCTTGTTTATTACGGAATTTACAACTGAATGACATACAGGAGACAAAAGTGGGACTTACATGATTCTTCTGATCCCTCCAGATCAGTCTGTGTGTGCTCAGCAGCAAAACTCCACTATCAAATTTCACCTGGGCGGGAAAAATAGAGCAGATCAACGACAAATTGAACCAGTAAGTTACATAAATACTGCTCTTGAAAACATTACACCTTACCACAACACAGCAATCAGATTTAACAAGCCAGTATTTTGAGAACACTCCCTTTTTTCCCAGAAATCAAAATACACAAAGTTTAGGAAACAATAGAGAAAAATAGTATAAAAGGATTAGATAGATAAACACAAACTTCCTTTTCCAAGTGTATAAACTTTCCCCCTGGAAATCCTGAGGGATCCTCCCTCCATATTCTCTGCAAGATATACAAAAGTTCTTAAATATATTTTAAACAGGGCTATTGGCTTTGGAACATTTACTATATATTAACAAAGAGGGTAGAATTTGTGCAAAAAAAGCAAAGCAACCTAATAAAAGGATGCTACACACAGTCTGAAATCTTCTATCACACAGGAGTATTGCTTCTATGTGTGTTGCTGTTGAAAAGCTCTTTACTTATCAGACAGCAAACAGCACCTGGAAAATCTGCATTAGCAAATTGCTTCCTACTTGTAAAATCGGTGGCACATGTTCACAGCTTTTTGTGAGGGCATGCAATTATCACGATGTAGAGAAACGGAGGGATCAAGAGTGAAGCAATAAGCAGGATGGCTCAAGAAAGAGCAGAGGGTATGTCAGCACCCAGGAGGACTCAAGTGTGAATTGTGCCCCGTCATGCCCTGTACCACACCAAAGCCAGGGCTCAGCCCTGTGCAGGAGTGACAGCCCGAGCAGTGGGCAGCGCTTTGTGACAGTGACACTGCCTACACACACACACCCTGTGGGGGTCCCAACCCTCACCCCACATCACACACACTGTCCAAGGCCTTTCTCACTCAATCAATTAAGTTAGAAAAGCCCTCTGAGATCATCGGGTCCAACCTATGACCCAATGCCCCCATGTCAACCAGGCCAAGGCCTTAAGTACCATGTCCAGTCTTTCCTTAAACAGCTCCAGGGACGGTGACTCCACCACCTCCCAGAGCAGTCCATACCAATGTCTAATCCACCCTTCTGTCAAGAAATTATTCTTAATGGCCAACTCAAACTTGCCCTAGCACAGCTTAAGGTTACTTCCTCTTTTCCTGTCACTTGTTGCCTGGGGAAGGAGACCGACCCCGACCGGGCTCCACCCTCCTTTCAGCCAGTTGAAGAGATCAGTAAGGTTCCCCCCGAGCCTCTTCTTCTCCAGGCTAAGCAATCCCTGCCCCTTCAGCTGCTCTTGGTAGGACTTGTGCTCCAGACCCTTCCGCAGCTCCGTTGCCCTTCTCTGGATCCTCTCCAGCGCCTCAGGGTCTGTCCTGAGCTGAGGGGCCCGGAATTGGACACAGGATTCGGGGCGCGGCCTCACCCATGCTGAGTACAAGGGGACAATCCCTGCCCCGCTCCTGCTGGACACGCTGTTGCTGATACGGGCCAGGATGCCATTGGCCTCCTCGGCCACCTGGGCACACTGCTGGCTCAGGTACAGCTGCTGTCGACGAGCACAGCCCCTCGGAGCCTGCAGCTCCGCCCTAATTTCCTCACAGAGACAAACCCCGCCAGACCCTAGCGCAGAACGTCTTCCCACACCCCCGATGGACGCTCCGCCTGCAGCCCGAGCCCTTCACACCCTTCGTGTCACGTCCCTCGCCCGAAACCGCCCGCNGCGTGCGGCTCCGCAGCTCCCCGGCAGCCGCCGCTCCGAGCCCGCGTTCCGCGGTAAGGCCGGGACACCGAAGGGACACCGAAGGGGACGCTAAGGGGCAGAGCCGCTCCCCGCCGTGAGCCGCTCGCC
>VWZN01017734.1:1542-26503 GCA_013396955.1 Regulus satrapa | reverse complement strand
CGGCTCCAGCTCCCGTCACCTTCTCCTCCCCGTCGCTGAGGCGCACGCCGCGCTGCTGGACCACCAGCGTCTCTCCCAGCTCCAGCAGCCCGGTGGTCCACGAGAACCTGNGGAGCTGCAGGTGAGGTCGGAGACAGGGCTGGTCTTGGTAGCAGCGCTCGCTGTTGTGGTCTCAGAGCTTGCGGGCGGGCGTAAGAGACTTCACCCTCGTCTGGTAGGGCTGGGGCCGGTACTGACCTCATCCTATCCTATCCCCTGTCCCGGCGGGGCTCCTGGGCTGGAACAGCTTCCCCTTATGACAAACGGGACCTGGTGTTAAGAGCACCCTCTTGAAAGCGTCAAGTGCGGCGCCGACCTCGCCCCGCCCTCTGGTGCTTCTTTAAAGGCTTTCTGACCTGTTCGGCTCCCGCAGGTTGAAGCGAGGGACTCGCTTTGGTGGGGCTTCGGGGACTCTGCGAGGGGCGGCGGGAGCCGCTCCTGAGGCAGAAGGCGCTGGGCAGCTCTGGGATGCACGCTGGGCTCTTGCCAGCGGGACTGCTGCTGTAGGAGCTGTGGTAGCTCCCTAAAGAAGCAGGGGATGGACCCTGCCTTCTTTCTGTACGCTTTGTCCAGAGACGGACCAGGAGCTGGGAATGGTCTGGAGCACCAGCCCTGAGAGGAGCGGCTGAGGGTGCCGGGGGTATTTAGGCTGGAGAAGAGGCTCTGGGCAGATTTTATCACATCTACAGCTCTTGGAAGGAGGGTGGAGCCAAGTGGGGACTGAGCTCTTCTCCCAGGTGACAGGAGACAAGACAAGGGGACAGTCACAAGCTGTGCCAGAGGATATGTTTATGTTTGATATTAGGAGGAAACTTCTTGACAGAAAGGGTGATTAGGCATGGGTGTGAACTGTCCTGGGAGATGATGGAGTCACCATCCCTGGAAGGACAGTGACAGCTGCTCCTAGGGCCTTGTCAGGATCACTTCATGCTGGTATTAACACTCCCATCTAACACTTGCACAGATGTCCGAGTGATAGTGTAAGAGGAGCAAATGATTTTACAGATGGTCACTTGGGTTCACGTGCACCGTGTTTTTCATGTGTGCTATACTTGCTACTGCCATAAGTGAAAAGTGTGCTTGCTGAGCCAACTATGTGAAATATTGGACATACAGAAGATAACAGCAAGCCTGACTTCTTCATGTCACAAAACTGTGTTTCTTTTAAGCTTAATACAGCAAAACAGCCATTTTGTGTAGCTGTGAATTTACATTCAGCCATCCCTTGAATACTGCCTTTCTCAAGAAATGAGAGAATGTGTGAGACATTAAGAAGTGAAAACTAAAGATTTCTTAATCCTTAGTGTCTGTATTTTGTAGTGTCGTGATGCTTTTCTAACTGCATATTCTCCCTGACTAATAAAGTTTAGCATTAATGTTTTAGCTAAAAATTTAACAAGTCTGTCTTCCTTAAAATCTGCTAGAACAAAGACGGCAGAAAGTTGAAGAATATCTATCAAGAAAGAAGACTTTTTCTGGTGTGCCCATTCAAGAAAGCCAGACATCAGTCAGGTAGTATTTCTGCTATGGCTTGCACTCTCTTATTTTCATATTCAGTAAAGTCCCTTCATTTTCATCGTGGCTGGCTTCCATAAGACTCCCTGATGCAAAGATACAGGTTGCTAACTAGGATGTTAATTTTCAGTCACATGCAGTAGTGCTGTGTCTTTTATATAACACATCACAAAGCACCTGAGGAAGAATTTAGATTTGTAAATTTAAACTGAGATGTTTTTCTTCTGAGCTGTCAATACATTTTCATAGTTGCTAGGAGACAATACTGGTCTTGGTGGTTTTGTAACTTTGTTGGTAGTCTGATGCCAGCTCTGGTACCTGACTGAAGATTTTGGTACCTGTCAGTGTGGTAGGAGCTGCATGTCCTTGTTCAGACTTGCCTCAGATGGCCTGGGCTCTCATGATTGTAATAGCTAAGCTTCAGCTTCTTGTGCTACTGCCCCCCTTCCCCTCAAACTGCAGCATTAAGACACTTGGCCTTCTGTAGCAGATGCATCACACCAGACAAGTTGGTACTCATTCTTAAATATGAGAAGTTGCACCTGCAGTAAATTCCAGTCTGTTAGACAGCACTTTATGGTGATATTTAAGGGATATTTTGCAGCCTGGGTTCTGACCAGTGGTTGCTTAACCGTTTGTTTTTTGCTGGAGGAATAGTGCAAGCTAAACAGAAATGTTTCAGTATGAGTACATTCTGCAGACTGCCAACTGAAACGTGATCATCCTCTAAAAAATACATTCCTTTGTCCCATGGTTTAGGATGTGTCTGTTTGTTTTTAATTTTTAATTTTTTTTAAGCAGTAGCAGAACTAGGAGAGCAACTACCAGTAAACTGCAAGACAAGTTACAGCTCTCAACACCTCCCAAGCCAGAAATGGTAAGTTTTTGACTGATACTTAAATACCGATGGCACTCTGTTTCTATGGCTACAACATTCCACTTACTTAAATCTATTTATGTTGTATGACTTCCAGAGCATGAGACGTTTGCAGGTGCAGAGGTGTGGTTTGTTAGAACTTTTTTTAGCCACCGCTTATTATATGCTTTTTGGAAAGCTGTCATCTTACATTAGGAAATGGGTCATGTTGATATTCAGTTTGTAGCAAGAGGAGAATTAAAGAGGATATTCATTATTGCTGAAATAATGCTTAAATTTTAACAACATTCCTTAAGAATCTCAGAGGGGGTTTTGATACATTTTGAGTCTTCAGGAAAGTTATTTAAAATCTGAGTAAGGTCACAGTAAAAAAGTTTATTGTTACTTGAAAGAAAACCAAACCATTAACAAAACGAGCTATTGTATATTATTTTTTCAGTGGTGTGCTGCCGAAACTAATGTATCAGATCAGAGTTTAAGGGAATGTGTTCCCTGTGCCACTTCATGTCACTTATCTGGAATTAAGATGTAAATGGTTGTGCTGCTTAGAAACAGCAAAATAGAAATTCTTCTCCAGACCTGTTCTCAGGGAAAGGTGAGAAAAAGATAAACATAAGACCCGCGTTCATGTTAGACAGTTTAGAGTTTGGGTTTCAGAAGATTTGAGATGTGGAGTCATTTGAGGAGAAAAGCAAAATAACTTAGAACTTCAAAACTGAATGTTGGGGAGAAAAAAGTGAGAACAAATGGTTTTTTTAGAAATTTCCTGAAAGGACATTTATTTTTCTCTATAAATGTCTTGTATGATTTAAAGGTGAGTTAAGCTACATAGTTAGTTTCCTGAAATAATAGTTCTCACATTCAAACTCTAGTTCTGCAGGCTTTGTCAAATCTAACTACCAAGCCTCAGTGACAGACCAGGACATGAAATACAGCGTAGTTTTCTGTCAGGTCATGGGCATCTTAAAGTCTGCTCCTGCAGACTTCCATATGTCAGTCACATGTTTCTTTCCTGCCTTTGGATATTTTGCTTTTCCAAAAGCTGCTGCTTGGATAATGCTGAATAAGCTGCTGTAGAGCAACTTTTTTGGAGGAAAAGACTAGTTTCCCTTTTTCATGAGGGGTTGTGCTGAGATCATTGGGCTGAGTTTCAGTAAATCCATGTAAAGTTGATGTAATTATTCTCAACTTGTGGCATCCTACATGTCAACAGAAAGGAAAATTCTCTTCTGGTAACATCTCCTAGTGTCCTAATTACTACTTACTACCCTGTGTTAGTAGACTGCTCACACCAAGTGGAGGAATAGTGCTGCCATTAAGTTATGAGGTATGCAAACAGATACTGCTCTCGTCTTCAAAAATTTGAAAGCAAATTTTTACTTTGTAACTCTTCTGAGGAGGTAATATGGGTAGTCTAAAGCCAACAGTTTTAAGAGTTTTGTTTCTTAATTCCAAGGCAGAATTTAAGTAATATTTACTTGATTTTTGATGCGAGTTCTGCAGTAATAGTCAACAAATAATGTACTCATTATTTATAAATTAGTTCTGTAGGCGCCTTTAAACTGGCATTTACTGTTAAGCACTTCAGTCCTGTAAATCATTGCAAGCCTCTTTGAAAACAAGGTGCAGCAAGAACATACTTCTAACATTTCTGTGAATTTGCTTTTGATTTCAGGAAAATAAAGAGAACGCTGATAAAGTGTCGTGGGACCAATCAATTGGAAACTCAGAAACAAATGTTACTTTTAACTCTTCTACAATCCCACTGACAAGTTACATATCAGGGACAAATTGTAGTCTTGAAAATCAAGCTCAGAAGAATAAAGTAATTGATATCAAATCTCAGCATGCATCACTTAGCAAGGCCTTCTTGGAAATAAAAAGAATTAAAAATGGGCATTTGACCACAGAAAAACAAAATGCAAGTATCAGTGTACCAAAGAAACCAGCTCTTGGTAGGTATCATGGCAAAGTTGTCCCATCCAAGATAAATTCTTTCTGGAAGACTGTAAAAAATGAGGGGGAAAAGAGTTCTTTGCCAGACAAGAAGGTTTTTCCTTCTGCCACCAAACAAGCAGCAAATTATTCGTCCACAAAAAGCTGTAATGCCGTTCTGAAGACCGTTAAAGTCGCGAACAACCCTAAGTCTGTAAAATCAAGTGGTGTCGGGCCATTTCACAGCAAACCGTCTGACAAAGCTGCTACTAGCTCACAGTCTGGTCTGAAGAAACAGCTGACGTTTACTGTGGCACCAAAGAAGGTAACTGTCCCAAAAGTGGTTGGTGGAAGGGGACCACAGCTGCTGAAGGCTGCTTCCAGCAATCCTGATGGCAAAGTGCAGAGTGTGAAGAAACGTGCAGGTTTTTGTGAAGTTGCAAGACCAGAAGCTTCAGAAAAATCAACTTTTATTGCTCCTGGTACAAAATCAGGACAGAATTCTAAAACTGATGGCAACAGAAAATCCATTCTGCTAAAAGAGTCAGCAGAAGAGAGAAGGTAACCAAGTTACTGTTGTAGCTTACTCTTGGAAGTTATTCAGACTTTTTCCCAGTATCTAGTTTGATCTATTTGTTGCTGTATAGACTCTGAAAAACAGAGAATTAAGTGTTTGGACTTGATGGCCAAGGACAGCCGGCTAAAACTTTAGGCTTAAACTGGGAAGTCAGGGTTCAAACTAATTGCAGGAGCTCTCCAGGCTTACAGATTTTCCTGTGCAGTTAAAAAATAGATATTGCTGGAGCTGATTTTTTTTAGTCGTAAGTGTTGTGACAGCCTTAAGCATGACAGATAATCCTGTAAATTAATTTCACATGTGTGTCACAGTTAAAAAAAAAATGACGGAGGCAGGATGTATATAAGCAGGAGTATCTTCACAGACTGAAAGAACTTGTCAATGACATTTTTCAGTTTGGTGAGTGCAGCTTTGACAATGGATAGGAAAATTATTCCAAATTTAAAAGTTATTTAATATTCCTCATGTAGAGTTCCATGTAGTAAGTAACATTTGTTAAAAATTGATGTTCTAGGGGATGGGGTTGAAATGGAAATTGAAAAGGAATTACATTTCACATCAGTTTCAGATTTTATAAATTTGTGTGATAGGGTTTTGGGCTGTTCTCCACACTTTATCTTAACATACTAGTTTCTAGTTTTCTGGTTTGAAATGGGATTGGGGGGAGAAGGTGACACAGATGAATAATTTAGAAGCAATTTTTTACCTTTTGAAAACAAGGGTCTGCAACCTAAATCTCTTGTTGCAGCCAGAAGGGAAGATTATTAAAATGTTTCAACCTGGTAGATACGTAAAGCAAACAGTAATGTGTGTAGTTCTGAAATTTCCATGCAGATCTGAAAGGCAGCTTTATTCCTCTTGGGATTAAAGGAAGAAGACACAGCCTACCTGGAATGTATATCTTGGTATACCCAAATTAGTGTCAGTGTCAAAAAACCAATAAAACATCTGTCACTTAAGCTAATAAAGTTCCTAAATGCAGAGCTCGCCTGGATGAATGGAGGGCATCTAGAGGAAAAGTGATGAGACGACCTCCTATACGTGCACTTCTGGGACCCCAGTGTAAAAGTGAAGAGCAAGAATTGTCTGCTGCTGATACAGAAAAGGTCGACAAGACTCTGAGTGAATGCCTGCAGTTAACAGAACAGGTACTTGGACCCTGAGTTCTGACCACGTAGATCCCAACAACGTGAAAATGCTCTGGGCCTGTTGGACCCATGTGAGTCAGATACAGGGGACAAATTGTTCCCCAAGTTAAGAAACATAGCTTTGGCCAATAACTGAATAAATTAACCTTTAACTCACAGAGCTACTAAATAAGTAGGTGATAGTGATAATAATAGTAATTGAACTACTATGTAATGAGAGTAGCTAGAAAGAATTAACCTAAAACAAATTTGCATTTGCAGAAACTTGTCTGTACTGTTGAAAAAGTCTGTTTCAAGTAGTTCTGAAGATGCCTGTCTTAAGTCTTGCTACCCCATTCTACTTACAATAAGATATAAATTTTGAAGAATAGGTGAATGACAAGTCTGCCTTAATAAAAACAAAATAACCTTAATTTCTAGTTCAAAAGCAGCAAAACTACAGCACCTCAATGTGTCAAATGCATTTAAATCTCTACTTTTCTGTTGACTTTAGGGGCATCAAGGTGATGAAGTACGTGCCATGTTGGAAGATCTGATACACAGCATTCCTGGGGTTAAAAAGCTTGCAAAATACTGGATCTGCTGTATGCGTCTTGAACAGATGGGCCATCTTGGAAATCTTATTGCTGTCTATGAAGAGGCCATTTTGGCACGAGCAATGGTAAGCAACTTGTCTTAAAATTTCAGGTTAGCAATTAGGAAGGCATGAAAGTGTGACGTGTAAAACACCATAACTGCTTTTGATTTTATTGAATGCCTTTATAATAGGAGGGAGAGCCACGTGACATACCTGACCATAACAATAGTGGGTTTGGTTTGCCCTGTAATTACTGTAGGTACTAACTACTTTGAGGAAGAAGGGTTTAGGATTGCCAAATTACCATATGATGTTCTGCCTAGAAGGAATTAAGGACGGAGATTTCTAGTACCACTAGAAACCCAAAATAGAACTTAATTTTATTCTTACTGGTGGACTTCATGTCTGTGCATTAATATCAGCAAGATGTCAGGGCGGCGAATGCATTTTTAGTGCACCAAATACTGAAAATACAGGATTTGTTTGTGTTCTGACTTAAGTCTTAACAGTATTAAATCAAGGATTTGTAATCCGAACATCTTGTGGCCTGCTCCACTTTCCTTGTAACTATTATATCAACCAAATAAGCTGAGATGATGATAATTCATTTTGGAATTGTTTTTCTAAAACAGTATGACTTTTTTTCAGCCCAAAGAGGAATTGCGAAACACGCTAATAGATACAATCAAAAATACTGAAGGTCTCTTTAACTCTGACAATGGTAAGCTGCCTTAATATGTTCCAGTTATCTCTGTTCCAGTTATGTGTGGCTTGTCAGGCAACATAAGCTGTTTCAAACTATTTGTACTGATACTAAATTTTAATTAATGGAAAATTTTCCATGATGGTTTTACACTTTGTCTTTGAAAACAATCTTGGCTAAACAAATCCTTTTCAATAGTGGGTATGTTAAAAATGATTGGAGATGCTCCTGTATTCAAATTTGTTACTTAAACTTTATCAAAGCTGTGTTGTCCAGATATTTCAGCCTGATAATCAAAGAGTAAATAAAAATAGTCCTGCTAAAAATCAGTGCCTCCTGCTAAAAATCAACTCCTTCACTACCAGAAGCCTGGTTGTGTTATGGCATAGTGTCAATTAAAGATTGTAAATATTCTGATTTTGGAAATAAAGGAGCCTTAAATATTTCCTTTCAATGTAACATAACCTGACAAGTATCTGAACCCAGAAACCGGCTGAAATACTTCTTGCTGTGCTTGAAAAGAAAGCGCATGACTTCTCAGGATATGTACTTAACCTGAGTTTTCAAGTCAAGGTTCTTGAAGGTGGCTAAAATTATCAGCGATTTAAATTGCTGTGGCTCAGACTCCAACGCATACTTAACTCTTATTCTCATGTAAAGCTCTAAGATTTCAGGTATCTCTCTGAAAACATTCTCTTTAGTTGTAACTAATTGCAGCTGTACTTTCTTCAATGTTTCATTTTTAGGAGGAACTGTGATAGAAGCTGATTTAAGTGAGGTAGTGGAAGTCAGCAAGGAACCAAATTCGTCTGTAGAGCCAGTTCAGGAAACCTTCAAAGATCTCTGTCCTGATGATGACCAAAAAGAAGAGAGTGATAATAAGAACGCAGAGACAAGCAGTGAAGTTATCAAAAAAGAAGAAATTGACTTAGACTTAAAACCAAGTGGAGAGATCTTGCCAAAAAAGAATAAAAAGCACAAGGCTAAAGAACGGGCAAAAAAGAAAGGAAAATGCGAAAGAGAACAGAACGAGGATGGGATAAAAAATACAGCCCAAGCAGTTAATTCTCCTGAGAAGGAGAATGACACTTATTCAGTGAGATACAATCCTCCTATCACCCCTCTTTTAGAAAGGTAAGATTACTTCAGGTAACCATGGAAAGTTTGTAGTATCTGGAGTGACTGGTTAAAAACTGTTACTGGAGTAACAGTTGAAACAGGGAGGCACTGCATTTATGAATATTTAGTTAAAAGCTCTCAAGAACCACATTTTTAAGATTGCTTCCTCTTCCTTCAGAAAAGAGTATTTTAAAGTAAGCTTCTCTGTTTACTCAAACTGTGGTGAACCATTCAAAAAGCAAAACAGGGTAACCAGACTTTTGTGACAGAGACCTAAATTGCAGGTTTAGGATTCCCTCCCACTGCCAACATGGCAGTAGCAGTTCTACACTGAGCTAAGTAAAGAAAAAGGTGTCTCCATTCCTTCTCTTTTCAAGTGTAGATAAGGTTGTATGTCATGTAACAGAATTAGTGAACAAGATGTATCTGGCCTGTTACATGTGAAAAAGATTATTTTATTTGTATCATGAGGCAAAATCATGGGTAGCAATCTCAATGCAAACAACTAATACTTATGACAATAAAAGAAACTTCTAAGACAGTAGACTTAGGAAAATTGTGCTCAGCTTTGACACCTGGTGGAGTTGGAGTCCTGACAGCTATCTACTGTTCCTTGCAGCAGGGCAACAATTTCCCCTGATGGAAGGGGGAAGAATATCTCTCTGAGAAGTCTTTTTGGGAGGTTTTCTGGGTTAAAATTTGCCCAAGAAAAGAGTTGTACATCTGGTTTTAACTGAATGAATGGAAAGGGACTTTGTTTCCTTTGGCAATGGGAATGAGTTAAACAGGAATCATGACTTGCTCTCTGTACTGCAGAGGTTGCTGCAGAGAGAACTTGTATGATGGCATGCTTATGTTTAGTGATTTGGGGTTTTTTTGTTGTTTTTTTTTTTCTTAAGTGTGAAGATGCATCCTGAGGCAAATGCCTGCAGTGCTAAAGATCTGAAAATTGTAACTCCTCTGCGATATTCTCAACGCATTCGGGAGAAGATGTGCAAGCTGACTGATCTTGTTAAAGATCAAGATCCATGTGTCTCTTCACTTGAGGAACAACTGGGAGACTTGGAATCAAAAGCCACTGTGTTTATCCACAAACAGAGCAATGCCCTCCAAGAAACAAGTGCTGAAATAGAAGAATAAAAGTAGTGCTTCTGCTACAGGGGCTTTAAAGATTTGACGCTTTTTAGGGAGAGTTTAAGTGTACTTGTGTTTTATGTAGCTTTGAGAAAGGAGCTGTCTAAAACCTTTGTGGACTGCCTGAGTCACAAAATAAGCTTTTTAAGTTTCTGCCTTTTCAGAATTTTAACAAATCTATCCTGGTTTAAGTACTAGGCTAAGCACTGTTGTCTATATTGACTATTAAATTTCATTAAATTGTTAAGTTTCATTTAATTTTCAATTAAGGACTATGTTATAATGCTTCATGTTAGTAGTTGATAGTAGTATATTGCTAATGCCTGCTGTTTTCTTGTTGCAATTCCTATTAATTCCTTAGGAAGGTGCAATCTTTTAGTTTAAGAAAACAAAGTAATGTAGGTTTTCCAGTAATGCAATGTCTACTCTGACAAGCTTTAGCTTTGAAAACGAAAGCCAACTCATAAGGTGTTTGCTGAATTTAAACTGTTGTATCTAGTTTTAGGGCTGTTTCAACAACAGTTTTCTCTCTTTAGGTACTGAGATACGGTCATTATCAAGTAATCCTAGGTGTGATACACTACTTACTGTGTGACAGTTTTGACCTTAGTTCGCGTTAGTCTGTACCATGGTATACTTAATAAATTCATCAATTTAGTTGTGTTTGTCGTTATTTAAAGGCTAAAAGGTATTTAGTCTACTTTTTAAAGTGAGCTGTCAGGGCAGTGGTCTGCTTTGTCTCCCACGTGTCCGGGCCCGTTCAGCGCAGCAGCAGCGTCAGGGCCTCCCTGAGGGCCGCGGCCGCTCCCGCTTCTGCGGCGGGGCGGGGCCGGCCCCTCCTCCCCGCCCGCCTCCATCCCGGCCAGCGCCTCCTCCCCGCCCGGCCTCGGAGCCGGCACCTCCTCCCCGCCCGCCTCCATCCCGGCCAGCTCTCCCGCCCGGCCTCGGAGCCGGCACCTCCTCCCTGCCCGCCTCCATCCCGACCAGCTCTCCCGCCCGGCCTCGGGGGGCCGGCACCTCCTCCCTGCTCGCCTCCATCTCGGCCAGCGCCTCCTCCCCGCCCGGCTAACCCACAGCGAGCGCCGGCCTTGGCCCGGGGCCCTTGCGCAGGTGGGTCCCCGGCGGGGCTTGAGGGGCTCGGGGCGGGCTTGGGCTGCTCCTCTTTGCCGTAAAGGAGCCGGAGGAAGCAAAGAGCTCATCAGCTCCTTAGAACACCGTTTGTGCAGTGTACAGAGGATGTTTGAGCTATGGATAACCAACTTAAAAGCACCAAGGTTTTGAAAGACGTATAACAGTCCCCTGCTGGATGCGAGGTCCTTCAGGAGGTGTGTTTTTAGGAGGAACTAAGATCATGTGTGAGTTTCAGCAGCTGTGGGAGCTCTCAGAAGGGCTGGGACTAAACTCAGTGTTGGAGGAGAGGACACAACCTCATGCTGTGCCATGCAGGTTGGATATCAGGAAGATTTTCTTCACATAAGAGAGGATCATGGGCTGCCCGGGGAGAGATGGTCGAGTCACCATCCCTGGAGGTGTTTAACTGGATGTGGCACTCAGTGCCATGGTCTAGTTGACATGGTGTTGGGTCACGGGCTGGACTTGATCTCAGAGGGCTTTTCTAACCCCATTCGTTCTGTGATCCCGTGATACAGTTTAAATGTAGTGATAAGACAACTGGGAACACTTCAGAAGTACACGAGGGAGGGTTTACACTGGACATTAGGAAGGGTTTATTTACTGAGAGGGTTATTGAGCAGTGGAACAGAATTCTTAGAGAGATGGGCAATGCCCTAACCATGTTAGTATTCAAGAAACACTGTCACACTAATTTACCCTTCAGTCACCCCTGGAGTGGTCAGGTAGTTGCACCAGGTGACCATTGTAGGTCCCTTGTAACTAAAATATTCTACGTCTTCAAGTTCTTGAAGTCTTTGCCCAGTAACTTTTACCAGTTTGATCCTGCTTATGCTATTTTAGATTAGAATTGTCACCAGAAGCTTTAAGTTTGTTATTTCTATTATTGTGCCAGTGAGTTTCCTTTAGTGTTATGAAACCACCTGCAGGAGTGCAGGTAACAAAAAGAAGATGCAAAGTTGTCTATAACTGACAATTTCTAAGAACTTTAGCATTTTAAATTTAAAAACAGTGCAGAAATAGCACTGTAATATTTCAGGTTGTGCTTTCTGGAGGCCTCATCAGTAAAATCAAGATAACAGTGCAGAGAAGTGTGTCATGGTAATGCTGGGCAGTTAGGTACCCACATTTATCACCCCTTCTTGTTATTTTGTTTGGGTCTTTTCTCATGCAGGTTATATTAAGAGAAAATTTTGAAGAGTGTTAAGGTCTTGACAAAGTTTAGAAGATAATCCTGTGAACGAAGAAAGGTGTTGGAACTGGATTTATAAAGAATGGAAGGCTACAACGTGTTGAAAGTACTAGGAGAGGGATCCTTTGGCAGAGCTCTCCTAGTTCATCATAGAATCAGTGACCAGAATTATGTAGCAAAGGAAATAAGGCTTCCAATGGTAAGTGTGACACAAGCATCATCTCACTCAACACTTGAAAAAACTGAAATCAAAAAGTCCTAATTCTGTGTGTATTTTAGAAATGCTGAGCACTTTTGCTGAGAGTTTTGTGTGTTAGGTGTGTGGTATGGTTACTGTATAACTACATTTGAGCTGCTGTTGTTGGTACTAAGGGAAGTACATGGTTAGATTTTGGGATGTGTAGCAGGTACAAAGACGTTTAGAATGAAATCCCTGTTATTCCTGATGCCCTTGGCTCGATTGCCATTGATTTCACTAAAATGCAAATTTCATCTTCAGTGTCTAATGAGGAAATCATTGTCATATTACTGCTGGTAATCATCTATTTGGGTTACATTTTCTGCACTCAGCTAAGCTAAAAGTGACAAAATGGGAGGCACTGGCTTTCTGAGGCCCAAGGTCAGCTAAGACCTGGACTCTTGGCTTTATGTTGTGTTCATGCAGACTATCAGCTGTTTCAAAGTCAGTGTGTGCTGCTTTGTTATATAGTTCTGCCCTTTTAACAGAGAAAAAGTCATTAATTGAAATAGGAAAATATTCTCTCAAAGGAAAAGAATCTCTTTGAGATTCTCTTTGAGACAATCTCAGAGATTCTCTCAAATTCTTTTTTTTTTTTTTAATAAAACCAACAAAATACCAAATGCCCCAAAACCCCAAAGAAGTCTTCAGCTAGCAGTAAACCATAGATGAAGAAGATTGGGCTTTTAAAGTTTCTAAATTACTTAAAATAGCTGAAGAACAATTCTTTAAGGTATTTTCCTTTGGAAAGTGAGGCACTTTATGAGTATACATGAAAATTTGTTAGTGTGAAATTTATAGTAAGTGTATTTATATTTCCAGTCTTCATCTGGTGTAGAGAATTCTAGGAAAGAAGCTGTTATTTTGGCTAAAATGAAGCATCCAAATATTGTTGCCTTTAAAGAATCATTTGAAAGTAAGTATAAAAATTTTAATTCCTTCATTTGTTTGACGTTGCATACTCCTCAGGGATTGAGGCTACTTTCTTTTTTTTGTTCATAGTATGTATTATAAACAAAATGTGTGTTTATTGTAACATAACTCATGGCATGTAGTTCAAGCTTTCTAGTAAAAAGTATTACATATAGTAAAAAAAATCAATACATATCCTGCTAATGAAATTACTAATTAGTCTTAAATTACCAAAAATTTAGCTGATGGACATCTGTATATAGTGATGGAGTATTGTGACGATGGAGATCTAATGCAAAAGATTAAACACCAAGGAGGAAATTTGTTCCCCGAAGATACGGTAAGAAAAGACATTGTTTTGAACCCAGGGGACTGGAGATCCTCTTCCATGTAAACTGAATCATGCTGTGTAAACCAAATAAGAGATGTGCAAACATCTTGATAAAACAAAGTAATTTACAGATAAAATTGGAGCATTGCTTCTTTTATAGTTTCCAGCGGGTCAAGACAAGAATTGGATTGAAAGGAATAAAAAAAAAGAAATGCTACTTGTATTATAAAATTGTTCAGGTAGTGTGAAAAACAGTCAGGTTTTTATGCAATTAAGTAGGAATTTCACACAATCTTCAGGCAGAATTTAAAGCATACTAAGAGAGTAAATGAGACGTGAACAACCCACTCCGGTGAGATAAATAAAGGTAACTGGGAGAATAAATGCCTGTTCTTTATGCAGCAGTTAAGTGTTTAAACCATTCAGTATATGCTAACTCCTTTTACCAAAGAAGCTATAAAATTACTTAGGAGAAGGTTCAAAGGGACACTAGAAGCTACTTCCTACTACAGTTAGGAGCATCACCTTTGTTGAAATGAAAGGACCAGAAACATCAACTGATGGAATATTTAGATTTTCTGTGCACATTTAGGAGTTTTGTTTTGTACTTAGAAAGGAACACATTTCCTTCTAGAAACAGTATGTTATTTCCATGTGAGTTTTGGTTTTGTTTGTTACTTGGTGATTTGAGCTTTTTCCTACCTGCTAATTTACTGTGTAACTTCAATTAACTTGTTTATAAAATGACCATCAGCTCAAGCGCCAGGTAACGATTCCCTAGCTTCATTATTGCTATGGATTATTATTATGCCTTTTGGACACAGGTAATAAACATCCTTTCTACCGTGTTGAAATCTGTCTTGAAGAACTCAGTTATGCTGGTTGGGAGGCTGTTATATTTGAATTAGTTTTAACTCCCAAATGTTTCGAATGCTTTTGTTCTCCTATTTTCTAAAAATCTATTAATAAAGCCTTCATTATATTGAGCATTGAGCTGTTATATCTCCTGGCTGCTCTTTTTCAGATCCTTCACTGGTTTGTGCAGATGTGCCTGGCTGTGAAGCATATCCATGATAAACGTGTGCTGCATAGGGATATAAAATCCAAGGTGAACAGAGCAAGTTTTGTTGCCATTAATAAACTCTCCTGCATGCAAAAGTTAAACCCCCACTTCCCCCTTTCATAATTTCCCATGACTTCTAAGTTCTGTGGTTTTTATTTAGGCCTAAGAATATAATGTGAATGAAATTGTTGATTGCATGGGATGGTGTCATACTGTGGGTGTAAAGATCATCTAAGTATAGCTATATCCTTCATATCCACACCGATATGCACTGATAGCACCAGTTGCTTGTGACACTGCATATAACTCAAGAGAATTGCAGAACTATAAAAATGTGTATGGATTATGCAGTTTGCAAATATCCTGCTTTACAAGTTTTTTTTTTTTCACTCTTCCCTGTCAGAAAGAGAGAAATTCAGAAGAAAGTGAACTCTTGGTTTGAGTATAGTGTAGAGATTAAGGCATTCTAAGTTCTGATTCTTCCTCTGTTACAGATGCTGGGGCCTTAGGCCCATAAAGCCTTTCTGTTTCAGTAGAAGTATTAGGAGAAGCAAGTAAAAGAAAATGCAAAGACAAAATATCTGAAGTGGTTATTGCTGTGTTTTCTGTATATCCGAACTGCAGAAATTATTTGTAGAAGAATATTTAAGTATGTTAATCTTTGCTCTTGAAATGCAGAATGTCTTCCTCACTCAAAGTGGAAAAGTCAAATTGGGAGATTTTGGATCTGCACGCCTTCTTGCACAGTATGTGGACATCCCAACTGATCTCAGTGGTGTCAAGTTCTATTTTACCATTGAAAAACAGTACAGAGTTCATAAATCATTACTTTTCACCTGGCATTTCTTCTCTGTCGTTTCATTAGTCCAATGTCATACGCTTGCACCTATGTGGGGACTCCTTATTATGTACCTCCAGAAATATGGGAAAGCCTGCCATACAACAACAAAAGGTACTTGTGTTTTCAGTGGACGCAAATAATGCCTGACTCATGGATGGGTTTTATTATCGCTGTCTCAGTCTGGCTTTGTGGTTTATCCATGTTTGTTTCAGAGAAGATACTGAGCTGAAGAATATTTACAAAGAGATAATTACATTTAAGAAAAAACCTACAGTGCATAAAATCCTCTTTACTTAGGTAGCTGAGAGCCCAGTATCTTTAGTCCTAGAAGTCTGCAAAACAGTGGGCAGCACTCTGTCTGGGAGAGTAAATACACACATACTTATGTGTGTGTTTGTAAGTGTGCATATATGCACGTAGGTGTGTGTTTACATCTTTTTGCTGGTCTTATATTTTGGGGGATGGCTGTTTGGATGATGGTCAAGGAATGATTTTTTTTTTAACCTCATCATGCTAGTCTTGGTAATGTAAGGATAATGGCACGTCATGGATTACTTAGATTTACAGAGCCCTGTTATTCTGGTCCTTAAACAAGAACTGTGATTTTGCAGGGGAGGTAAGAAACCTTTTACAGTTCAAGTTGTTTCCTGCTTTTCTAGCAAAAAAGGCATCAGTTGCTTCTTGTTCAAATGGCAGTACTCACTTTTGGTGGAAAATGATGAGGTATTTTCTCAGTAGGAGAACTCTTTTTTTGCGGGGTCAGAATTCCAGCTCTCAGAATTAGGGTTGTGTGGCTGCCATTTGATGTCAAGGGCCATAAAATACCAAAGCTTTCAAGTGCAGATGGATAAATATTGTTGGAGCAAATTACTTAAGAGACATTCTAGGAATAAAAAAGCAAACTATAACTGTATGACAGTCATATTTTTTTTACATCAGGGTAGGATAAATAAGCAAGAACATTTCCATAGGAGAGGTTAAACACATAACTGTGTTGTCTTTTATGGTTACTTACATTTATTTTTAGCTTATTCAGCTCAGGTACGTACACAGATTAAATCTCACGTTTTAAAGCGAGATATTAAGTTGTAATTTCTGGCTCAACATTTTTCATCTTTCTCTATATCTACAGTGATATATGGTCTCTTGGGTGTATTCTGTATGAGTTGTGCACTCTAAAACACCCGGTAAGTACAACTTTATTGTTATTAGAGAAGTTTTGGAGTGCCTTGAAACTTAATTAGCAGTTAGCTGTACAGTAGAGTTGACTGAAGTGCTTGCTGCTGCTTCCAAAAGAGGGAAGCATTGCTCCACCCTTCCCATGCCTCCCCCACTGTATGTTTCTGTTTCAACAGTTCTTGGGACCTACTGGACCCTTCTGTAGAAGACTCAGTTTTCAAATTTGTTAGAAAACAATTGGGGTTTTTTTAATTGGTTAATTTTCCTCAATATCAGTGAGGTGATCTGGGCATATTAAGTCCAGCAGCTGCCAGGCTGGTCCCAGATATCTGCTGTTGCAAGAGCATTGCATTTTACAGGATCAGGATAGTCCCAGGACATAGTGACAAAGACACTGAAAGTTTTTGCTAATGAAAATATATTCTGTGCAAATACTGCAAAATAGAGTAAGCATTAAGCATTTTAGTAGCTTGTATCCATGATACACCTTTGCTTATTCTTCAAATCAAACAAGTCACTGTCCAGGCACCATTCTCCTGTTGGAACTGTGAAGACCTTGGTGAATGATTCTGTGTTTTTGTCATTTCTGGGATAATGTGTTGTTGTTGTGTTGTTGTTTACAGTGTTGTTGCTGTGTTTCTTATGTGTTAACTTCCTCTGGCTTCTATAAACAGACACACAGGCAAGATGAGAGCCCTTATCAGGACATGTTTGTTTTGCAGGAAGATGAGATCCTAACTGAGGGTCATTTTATCTTCGTTTTTTATTTTTTTATTTTAGTTTTTTATTATTCCTTTCACTGAGCTAATACTATATCTTGGACCCACAGAATATTCTGAGCTGGAAAGGATCCACAAGGATCATCAAAGTCCCAGCTCCTTACCCTGCAAAGGACAGGCCCAAGAATCACACGTTTGGCTGAGAGCATTGTTCCTATCTTGTGTACCAGCAAAAGATTCTCCACAGCTGCCAGTGCTAACTGTGCAAGAGTGTGGAAGTTTACACAGATGTGTCTGAGTGGTTGGGGAGCCTGTGCATAGATGTGTGTTAGCCTGAGTAGGTCTGTGGCAAGTCTCTGTCATTGAGGCAGAGCTCAGAGCTGGGACTCCAGGGAGGGGAGTATTCTTCCCTTATTAGCAGTGTTCAAAAGTTATGTGTCTGGTTTGATGTGATGGTCACTTCTGTTCTTGCATAACCTGGCAGAGATGATACAAAAAGGTGACACTCCTTGGATGCTTGGCACCCTGCAGCCAAGCCAGCAGAGTGTAATCAAAGGAAATTTCCTGCATGGAAGCTAGAAGTTCTCAGACATTAGATTTGCAAGAGGATGTTTGTGCTTTTACAGGCTCCTTTTGATTATTTTTTTTAAAATCAAAATACGCATATTTCCGAGCTTACTGTTTTACAGTTTGTGTCTGATCTCAAGCATGTGGATCAATGGATTTGATTCTATAAAATTAAAATTTGAACAATCATAAATTTATGGGAGTAATTCCTACCTGCTTTTCACGTGTGAAAGTTATCTTAAATTACGTCTGCTACTTTGTACCTTATGCTCAAACTCTGTCTCTAATATGAATTTATTTTTAATGCAGTTTCAAGCCAACAGCTGGAAACATCTCATCCTTAAGATATGCAAAGGGTCCTATGATCCACTTCCATCTCACTATTCCTATGAACTTCGTTACTTAATAAAACAGATGTTTAAGAGAAATCCCCAGAATCGGCCATCAGCCAGTACTATCCTTGCAAGAAGTTACTTAGCCAAACTTGTGAAAAATTGTTTACCTTCTGAGGTATGGTATATTCTTTGTCTCTAGATTTAAGCAATACTGTCTACATTTTAGATACTAAATCCTTTTCATTTGTAGTTTGTTAGTGTGTAACTATAAAATGTAGTGTTGTGTAGGTCCTACTCTGAAATCCATACAGTTGTAGACTTATCAGAAAATTTGAGTTTTTAAAAGTGTCTCTTTTGAAAATTAAAGTTGCATATTGACCCAGTGCTGATAAAATTAGATATTGTTAGCTGGAACAGTGCACTTGTAGAGTGAGTCTATTTTTAACAAATAGTATATGTCATAATTTGTAGAAGTTTAAAATGATACAGTAGTTGCACCTCTTCCTACACATTTCAGATGGCAAATGAGTTTGAGCAGGTATTAAAGGAAACCAAGAAACATGAAGGCAATGCAAGAAGACAAAAGGGTAAGTCAGTAACATTTTTGTTGATGTAAGGAATGACAAAATGAGTAGGAAATATAAGATCTTAAAATACAACTATGAAACGTATTATAGGTCCAAATTTACTTTTAATTATTTCAAAATCTAAAATTATTGAACTTACATGGAAAAATGCTTGATGGGTGTAAATTATATTCCAAGATAAGTAGAGTGCAAAGCTGCAATATATGTATTATAAGTGTTAAGGCTTATGCTAGAAATAAACTTTGGAATTTTTGAATCAGCAAAACTTTAAACAGTGGGATGTATTTTAAATAAGATAGTTCCTTCTTTCCCAGAATGTGGTGAAGCAAGTTATGTTCATTATTTAATTTTTAGAAAGAGAAGGTTGGATTTTTTTTCCTTCTGCCTAAGTTTAGCTACACCACAGTTAGTGCCCATTTGGAACAGAATAGTAGCAGGACTCTGTTGAGAATGAGCTCTGTTGTAAGAAGTGTGAAGAAGCTGTCACACAATTGTTGCTTGGTTCAGTGCATTGCTGTCATACCTCTGGAATTCCACTTCACTACAAATGTTTGCTGAGGGTGTTAACTCTTGGATCTGTTTGTATCAGGTAATGTCATGGCGGTTGGAAGCTCAAACAGTAAGACAGAAAATACAGTAAGTAATCAAATATAAATATAACATTTATATTTTGGTAATTTAGAGTATTCTCTATTATAGAAAAGTTTTTACAGAAAATTATTCCTATGCTAAACCATAAATCAGTGTTGAAATTGTTGTTCAAATTGCCGTTTTCCTCTTTTTCCCGTCATGCTAACTTCTTGATTTTTCCTGCTTAGTTTAGTTCCAAAGTGGGTTTTTGTATAACCCTGTTAGAACAAAACCCAAACAGAAAAACTTACCATGTCTGGGGGTTTTGGGGATTTTGTTGGTTTTGTTTGTTTGTTTTTCCTACTGCAAAAGATAATCCATTTTATTTGCTTCTGGGACATATTTAGAACTGGCTCCTGTGGAAACAGTCTGGTCTGGACATAGTTCTCACCAGGTTTTAGGGCCCATATGAGATTTCAGTAGAGGAGAATTAAGTCACAGGTGGCCAAGATGTCCCCTGTGGTACATTACCATAGCCTGACTCAGCCATATTCAGTATATTTTTAAAAAGCATGTTGCCCTGGGGCTTTTTTTTTTTCTTTTCATAGACCTGTCAATCTGAGCAGTTTAATATTTGGGTGCATTTTGTTTTCCCTGAGAATGTAAATAATTTATATTGCTTGTGTTCTTAAATGTAAAAAAGCCCTGAATGACAAATTACATCAAGTAACTGCATGTGTGCTTAGCTTTGGAAACTGAGTTTGTTTGTCGTGGGCACACAGTGCAAAAATAGGTAGTGTGCAATTGCAGTTGGGTTCACAATGTTAGTGGTTTAGTTTTTAAGTCTTCTAACCTTTAGATCAGGTATTTTATAGCAAAAGTGAAATAATTAATGCCCTATTAGTATGACTGCTTTGTCTTTTTTGACAACAAGGATAATAATACACTGTTTACTCTTTTAAAGCAAAGGAAAGATGAAGGTAGCAAGCATAGCTCCTTAGAAAGGAAAAATGCTGAGAGTTTGAGTGGAGACACAAGGGAACAAAGGAAATCTTATCAAGAAGGTAAGTTTTGAATTTTTAAGGCTGATGCACTTCCTTCTGTGTACTGGTATCTACACATAATGCCATTTAAATAGGTGGCTCAAACTAGTCTCAGATAACTCAAGACAAGAAAACCGTGCCGCCATCAGTTACTTCTGCAAGTGCATTGATTCGTACTGTGCATCTGAGATTTAAAAAAAAAATTAAATTCTCTTGTCAAAGTAATAAAAAACGACTATTTGAAAACATTTGGAATAGAGTAAATGTATGGGGAACACTTTCCAGTTCAGATTTGCAAGTGATTCTTGGTACTAACTTTGCCTGGACAGGGCAGTCTGGACATGGAGTCAAGTTAG
Source organism: Regulus satrapa (assembly GCA_013396955.1). Classification (NCBI taxonomy): domain Eukaryota; kingdom Metazoa; phylum Chordata; class Aves; order Passeriformes; family Regulidae; genus Regulus; species Regulus satrapa. The sequence continues at coordinate 5,815 of VWZN01017734.1, read as the reverse complement.
ATGCTGACTATAATGGGTTTTTTTGGTTACAATTACAATATCAGCTTCTGCTGTCCTCCCAGGAAGTACTGATCAGTCACATGCCCACAGGAGGCAATGGGAAAAGAGGATATCCAATACTGTGCTGGATGTCCTGGAAAATGCATCCTTGCTTTCTTCCAGTTTTACGCCTGAAGAGACGGAAAGTAAGATTTAATTAAATGTGCTTTTAATTCAAGTAATGTCAGTGATTCTTTACAGATTTTAAAAGCCAGAACTTCACACAGTGTGTTTAAAGTAACGTTAAAATAATTTAAAGTTTTTTCATTAACGAAGACTCAAAAAGTTCACTCTGCTGAATAGAATTTCTTCATGGTTTTGTGTGACAGGAGGATTGCAAAATGTGATGAAACTGACAGAAAACATTAGCAACTCTAAAATTATAACCAATGCTAAGAAATTATTGTACAATCCTCCTTTTAATACACCATTTATAGAGGTAGCAGGGAGAAATTCATTTGGTGCAGAATGCAACTACCTGTCTTTCAAGTACAGCATACTATTGGGAGCATAAAACATCTACACCTCTGCTTTTGTTGTGATCCAACATACAGGTTAAGGCCAGTGACAAGGGCTGTCAATGATGTACCTCAGATGTGAGGCAGAGACCTTTCTTTCTTTTGATTAAAACACTTACCATGAGGTTTCTTCTGAGAAAGGTCTCAATTTTAAAATGCCCCACACTGATGAAATCGTTAGAATTATTAAATGTGATTCTGGATATGTGTTCTAGGTAAATGTGAATAAATGCTGTGGAAATAAATAATTAAGGTATGAGTAGTCAGAAAATTCCCAAGTTATATGATAGTTGTGCACAGGGCAAGGGGAGTGGACAGAGGAATGCATGTATTTAGGTGTTCTGCTATTAAAAGGCACAGAAACAGCCTCAGGCTTCATTTTTGGAGATTTTCAGAGCTGCCACATAAGTTTGCAGAGGCTCTGCCTCCTCAGTTTGTTGAGAGCACAGTGGTGCAACAGATGGAGTTATCTAGACTCTTTTCTTCCTGTTTCTTCCTGTCTCTCGTTTCTCTCTTGAATGTGACCTTGCCTGTCATCCGCAGTGCTAATGCAATTTTATGTAAATAGCATTTGTGAATGATTTTATACCCAGGTGGTGGTGTTATAAAGTACAGTGAAAATAAACCTCGGAAGCAGTGGAACAAGGAACCCCCTCAGACCCTGATGAACATGCTCAGCAACGCAGATGTCAGCTTAGCATTTAAAACATACACAATTTATAAACCAGGTAAATCCCTGTTTTCTGGGCACCCAGTTTTGCAAGCATGTTTACTGATAAAAGCTTTTTCTTTTTTTTTTTTCATACATTGCTCCTAGGTATACAGATCGTTCACTAGAGTTCATATCACAACAGGCTACTTTTGGGGGTTTTTTAAAGTTTACCAAATGAAACGTGGACTTAAAAAAAGCTAAGTTAATGGAATTCATGAGTAACTGTACATCTCCACTACAGCTCTTCATGATGGACTTCCACTTGCAGCTCATCAGCTGAATGAGGCTGTGACAAAACACAGATGCCTTCCATGTCCTCCCTCCCACTGAGCTGTGTGTGTGTGTTAGGGAGGTGCAGGAAATGCACTGTAGCCCCATCAGGTAAACCCCCTTTCACTGAGGCAGTGGTGCCCTGGTTTGAGGGCAGGATGGTCATATGGAACAGCTGAAGACAGCTGCAGTCTACGGATGTTCACAGCCACAGTCACAAACACTTCTTCTGCACTTCAGTTGCCTTAGTAGTTTATCTTCCCATCAAAAATAGGTAACAACTTTTCCTGGAATCTGCTACAAACTGGGGATGAATTAGAAAGACTAATTTGTATTTATTTCTTAATAGTTTTATTTTTAAAATTAAAATATTTTGGTCACATTTTAATTTTTTATATTTTCAAAGGTTCTGAAAACATATTTAGAGGTCCACTTTCTGATCAAAGCGAAGCATCTGATGAAGTAGATGGTGAACCCGAAGCTGTTGTCATAGATCCTGAGAGACTTGAACCTAGATCCGATGAAGATGATACGTATGTCCAAATGATGTCCTTGCATTTATGTTTTCTTTAATTCCGCAAAGAGATTTTTCCATAACAACATTCCCCTGAAAAATCAAAGAGTTATTTTTCTCAGCATCTAAATCCATCTCTCTTTTACATAATGAAATTTAAATTTAGTAGCATTTGATATCTTACAATGTATGAACAAAAATGCTGTTATTTTTTGATGTGTGTGTGTTTTGGTTCTCCAGATCTCCCTTGGTGTCACTGATTGTTTTTGTGGCACCTAGAGATGACTTTGTAGGCCTGTGTTGCTGCAGTTCAGCTGCATGCTGTCAATTATCAACACTTTTGCAGTCTCTTAATATATAATTATTTGTCCTTGCTTTTGATAAAACTTACTTTCGTAAATTCCATAGAGAACATCTATTGTTTCTTTAATCATAGTGAGGCAGGAAGTAAGTCTCTTGTGCTGATATTTTGACATAATTTATCCTAATTACAGAATAATTTCTTTTGGGGAAGAAAGCAATAAAAATTTATAAAGTTTTATTTTGCTTATCAAAATAACACTTTTTGAAATCTATTTTTAGGGACTTCGAGGAAGATGACCCAGACTGGGTGTCAGAGCTGAAAATGGTGTTGAAATGGAGTGACTGAAAAGTTGAATTTGTGAAGTTATGTGTGCTGGTATCCAAGTAGTTGTTAATAATTGGTTATTCATTAAATAATTTCAGTCAAAAAGTCTGAGTGGGCATGTTTTCTGTATCACAAAATCAAGGATGGAAAATGCACAATAAATTTTTAGAAAGAACACTTGCAGATAGCTAAACAGGTCCATGTGTTAGATATATTTGGAGTTGGTAATAGCTTTACAGAAATGTTCAGTGAAATTACAGCCATTGTTCAAACTGTCCTCTTGTCATATTTCAAGATGGTGTAGCACTCTGAGAAGGTGTAAAGGTGCTTTTCCTGAGAACAAAATGAAATGCAGCATTGCGGTGGGTTGATGCTGGGTGGATATCAGGTGCCACTAAAGCACCGAAGTCAGTCCCCTCTTCAGTGGGGCAGGGGAGAGAAATTTTAATGAAAGGCTCACGGGTCAAGATAAGCACAGGGAGAGATCACTCACCAGTTACTATCACAGGCAAAGGACTTGAGGAAATGGATTTATTACCGACCAAATCAGAGCAGAGTAAAGGAACATAAACCCAAATCTTGGAACACTTTTCTCCCACCCTCCCTTCTTCCTGGACTCAATTTCACTTCACTAGTCAAGGCTGTGCAATGGTGGTGGCACCTCTGGAATAGCAGAACAGAGAAGGGGAGAGAGTGGGGCATGGATGGGGACACAGGTGGGTGGGTCTGTCTTGAAGCTGAATGGCATGGCTCTGTCAAACATGTGGGAAGCTTCTGGCAGATGCCACCCCTATAGCTCCTCTCTGCTATCCAAACCCTGCCGTATGTGTATAGCTGATGTTTGAAGGGCATATGATGGAAAACATTTAGCTATGATAAATAATTGAGGCTTTAGTTTGTGCAATTAATGCCCTGAAACTCTTCGAGACTGAACTTTTGCCTTGATTCAATGAAAAGAGTTTTTTATATGCCACTGCATGTGTGGAAGGAAGCAAATGTATTCATTAATAAGAACAAATTTTTCGACTTTGATCGGAGACACGCTTTTGCTGCAGAGAGCGCTATGGGCAATGTCAAGTTTGGGCTCTGTTCTGGTTACTGGGTAATAAATAGACACAAGAAAAATGTGGCAAGGGAGAGCACAAATGCTCTTGGCAGAGTTCTCCTGGGGAAGTTGTCCCCTGTTATCTTAAATAATATTAGTAATAAGACACAAGGAAAGCTTTAGAAGATGTGTAGTTCTGGTGTGGAGCCAGTTCCCACCTCACCTCCCCTATTGCGCACAGGCCGGTACTTCCACCAACGATTCAAGCCCTTGAGGGAGCCGAGATTTCCTTTCGGGCTCCCCCACTCTGCGCTGACCATGCGAACCGCAGCCCTGTGTCAGCGAGAGCCAGGGGCGGTTCGTCTCGGGGGAACAAGGCCGGCTCCCGCCNNGGCCGCCCCCCGCCGCTCCCTGAGGGCGCTGCGGTCGCCACTCCTCCGCCGGGGCGCGGAGCGGGGCCGGCTCCTCCCCGGCCGGCCGGGCTCCGGAGGCGGATGAGCGCACGCAGGTACCGCGTCCTCCAGGCATCTCTGCCGGGGCTGCGCCC
>VWZN01017732.1:0-25009 GCA_013396955.1 Regulus satrapa | reverse complement strand
GCTGGCCTGGCCCGGGTGTGCCCGAGTTGTTACCTCAGTCTTCGCCGGAAAAAAAGAGAGCTTCTTTTCCGGGTTCTCGATTTTTAAAGTGTGTATGCACAGAGGCGTACACTTTTTTTTTCTGATTGGTCAATTACTTCTGTGGGCTAGGTTCTAACTGAGACCAGCACACTTTTGTTGTCTGCTTTTGACAACCTCTGCACTGAATTTATGCACTTTCCCTCATGAAGCTGGAAGGCTTAAAATCTTTCCGTCTTCAACAGTCTCATACTGCTTGAATACAAGGAAGAACTTCTTTACTATGTAGGTGATCAAACACTGGAACAAACTGCCCAGAGAGGGTATGGACTCTCTCTCACTGGAGGTACCCAAGAACCATTTCAGCACAAACCTGTGACAGTTGCTTTAGGATGAGTCTCCTTGATTAGGGAGGTTGGACCAGATGATCCACTGTGGTACATTCCAACCCCACCCATTCTGTGATTCTGTGATTCTGTGAAACATGTTTAGCTATTGTTATTTACCTTTATCTGTAGTGTTCTCAATTAGAGTTAGCTCATGTAATTAAAATACAGCATGAAGATACCATCAGCTTCCAGTCTTATCATTTAGAGTGAGCAACACTACTTGTCTCAACCTTTTCTACTTTGAAAAGAGCAGAACAAGTTGATATTATGACTTCTGGACAGAAATTTTACCAAAGGCTTCACAAGGGTAGAACTGTCTCAAAATTTATATTTACCAGCATATGAGAAAGTTTGAAATGTTATTACAGCATTCACTACCTATTATGCTTTCAGAAAAGCTTCATTTCCTGGAGTCACTCATCTCTGTGAGTTTTCACATGGATGTTCCAGTGGTGCTTTGAATATCAAAGTGATTGTCCTTTGTTTTTGTCAAAGCAAATAGTAGGCTGGAGACATAAAATAAATAAAGATCATCCTACACCAGCTGTGAGTTCAGTGTGCTTAACAATTCAGATGTTGATGGGCAGACAAAAGGAATCTCAGCTTCATTTAGTTGCTCAGAAGTCAGATCCTAAAGCTAAAGACTGAAAAAGTTTTTGTCATCTCCTTTTGCTTCTGATTAAGACAGAGACAAAACAGTAAGTTTACAAGTAGTGATTTGTCCTAATACATAGCAACAGAAAATAAAGAATAATACAGACCAGAAAATACTACTATTTTGTGCCCCAGGGCATCTGTCTAGATGCATACTTCTTACTGGAGCAGCCATTGGTAGACAGATACTATGCTCCTTCTTCCTGATGGAACTGCCATTAGAAGTGTAGCTAAATCAGAATGCAGAACACAACTGCATCATATAAGCAACTTCACACTAGTAGTATGAAGGATATCTGCTGTTTTCCTCACATTTTCCTTTTAAAGTGTTACCTAAAAGCAACAATTAATAAATGATACAGAGTACAAACTCTATAGTTCATAGAGTTGATAAAAGAAGAATTTTCATCCTAACCATGGGATATGAAAAAAAGCACATTTTTTCTATTCATTCTATGTTGCAAAAGAATACTTAATATTTAATTGTCATGCCAAAACAGCCCAGTTACCAAAAATATACTCAAATACAGAGGACACTGAGTGCTGGAGTGTGTTCAGAGAAGGGCAAAGTCTCAGTTTTGAGACATATTTAAGAGAGGACACTCTGTAATGAGTACTCCCTGCTAAAAGGTTTCAACAACCCCCCTCCACCAATAGAAAATTAATACTAGTAGCAGAAAGTGTGGAAAAATACCTAAACCAAGAGTTTATTAGCAACAGAATGTTTGCAAGGCAAGAAAGAAAAGTAAATAACTAGTAAACACCAAATTATCAGAAATCACACCTGCATGCAGAGCAAAAACCCCAAAACACCTGAAATATGGGGCAAATGTAGGAGAAATACCCCTTCCTGACACGTGGTGCAAGATGGCACCAGTTTTCTCTGCAAAAATGGAGCTTTAGCAGAACCTGGTGGTTCTCTGACATTAACCTCCTCTCCACAGCAGTCACAGTGGGTGAAGCAGCTGGGCTTGGTGTGCTTTGTCTCCTTGCCTTGTCTCTCTGAGGCTTGGGGTTGAAATGGGGTGACCTACTCTGGCCACTCCTGCTTCTCCATTCTTGGACCAGCAGCTGTTCAGTTAACAATGATCCTGTAGAAGGGTGTAATTTTCCTCTGGAAGTCTAGTGGTGATGTAGAAGGGTCTGGTCTTCCCTTGGGAATTCAGTGGAAAAAGGCTGCCTGTGGTGTTCCAAACTCAGATCATATTCAGACAGGAATGCTTGACTCCTCCCCCTGAGTAGAGCATCTCACAATGGGATGATGTAATTTTTATCAGTCATGCAGTGAGACTCTGTCTCACAATTGCCCCTGATTAGGGTAATAGAGTGACATGGATTCTGTGGATCAGAAGGCTAAAGATGGTGGTTTATTAAGATCTATATGCAAGAGCAGAGAGAGCACACCAGCAGGCAGGCCAACCAGACAGCAATCCCATCTGTCCAAAACATCCAGAGCATATTGATAAAACAAACCCATGTACTATGCATAGGTTGGCTCACAAAGGAATACTTTCTACTCATTGGTTCAGGAGGATCAACCCTTTTGTAAACATCAGTGGATGTTTTCTTCTAGTTTTCTCAGAACAATCTCAGGGCCATGTGTTTGTTCCATGCCGTTGCAACTACAAGATTCAATGGCCCATTGACAGAAGATATCTCTCTAAAGGGAGGATGGGTAGAAGAGATAAAGAACAGTGCCCCTCCTGGTTTTAACAGATGATGATAGAATACATACTTTTTTGTTACATCTTGCATTGCAACCTGAGCCAACTCATATTTGGTTGCAAAGTCATCTGAACATTTGGGAAAGATTTAATTACTGAAAGACATCAGGATTGATAAACAAGGTGCCCCATCACTTGCTGGTTCAGATGGCTTCAAAATTTCTGTTACAGTGATATTAAAAAAAAAAAAAAAGAGCGCACCACTCTACTGATTAGAGTACATGGACAGAAATCTTACAATTAAAAGGATACTATTGGCAAGACAAAGTATTATTATATTTGTGTCACACATAGGAAACTGATGTAGAACATAAAGAGATTTGTCCATTTGGAGCTTTGTGATTAATCCTCAGAAAATATCTTCCCACAAAATCATCAGCAATAGAGCTCTCTCTTGACTGATGGGGTCTAAAACTACTGATGTTTCACAATAAATAAGTGCAGTGAATTTTTGTTTCATTTTTAGACTTGCTTTTGGGGATGACAACAGACCCAGGACAATGTATTTTACTGGTGGCAAGCATTTGTGTTTGCCCTTAGTCACTCATTCCATCCTTGTTTATATTCTCAGTGTTGCTTTCTTGCTCACCGAGGTTCTGATGGAACCTTTGCACTTTTGTATTTCCTATTTGTTGTGGTTTAACATAGCTTGGTTTTTAGTTAAGGAGAAATCCACCAACTACTAAAGTGATTCTCTGTGGGGAGCTGCTAACAGCTTCCTCTGGACCAAACAGAACCAATCAGCTGGCTAGTTTTCAATACTGGCACCCTATTAAACCACTTAAGAAAGCTGAACATGTCTCCCTGAAATCATATTTGCCAGAGCAGCTGCCACCCAGCAGAGATCACATGACCATCTGCAGAGGCTTGAGTGAGATATTAACTCTTTCAGTGTACAGATGAAACTTATGGGCATCGATCTTCTCCTGAGTCAGAGGAAAGGAGAAAAGGAAAACTGTATGAAGAGAACAACATAGAGGCACCAAAGTCAGTGAAGAAGGAAGAGGCAAAGTCCAGAGGGAGGAGATAGAGGAGATACTTCAGACTTAAAAGCTCAAATTCTTTTGTAAGGCCATGGTGATTGACTATGAGATGCTAGAATATACCTCTAATTCATGAAAAGCATGGGAGAATGGAGCGTTCAAACTGTAGACATGAGCAAAAGCACCCATGCTGAAGCAAGTAGATGTTGAAGTAGCTGTGGTCCAATGAGAAGCTCAAACAGAGGGAGATAAGAATGATTAAGTCCTTTGCTTCCTGTGACGAAGAGGAAGACCTCTGTTCCTAGAGATGAAGATGATCTTAGAGATAGATGAAGAAAACCTTTGCTTCTGAACAGCTCATCCTTAAAAGTGTACCCCATTAGCCAAAAATTGAGTCCTCAAAAAGAGTTGTAGAGAAAGCTGTAAGTCAAGGGTAGGGACTTTTACATGGTGAACAGATTTCAATCTCCTGGGCAGCTGATTCGCTATGACACTGAAGCCACAAGAAAACTGTTTATTGGGGAGAAGTTGCCATGGCATGGCAAGAGAGACTCTTCTCCTAAGTGAACTGAAGAAAGACTATTTTAGAGGTGGTAAGCTGACTGAATGTCCTAGGTTTTGTCTCTTTATGATGTCAGTAGGAAAGAAAAGAGGAGGCAGGGGGAGGAGAAGTGTTCTGGAGGTTTATTCTGATTCTTATTGTTCTTCTTTTAGTTCTGTTAATGAAGCTGTCTTTATACCCTTTAAAGTCTTTACGCTTTATACTCTTTCTTTATACCTCTCCTCCTAATCCTTATCTTACAGTAGAAAATGAGTAAATACTTTTAATGAGTGTACTGGCATTTGGCCAGCACTCCACTATTGAAATGTTAAAACCCACAACTTTCTTATTTCCCAGGCAGGTTTTTAAGTACCAGATACTTATTATTGATGCTCAGTGTCATAATAGTGATTGTGGTTTGCCTCCTTTTTCTTCATTGGACAGGAAAAATATTGCCAGTGTTGCAAAACCTATTCTTTCTTTCACCCAACCTTCACCTGTGTTCTACTGTTTTCATTTCTGTCTGAGTGAATGTGCTCCTTGTCAGGGAATATAATCACAGAACTCTGTGTTTACTCCAAGGCTAGGCTGCTTCTTCCATCAACAGAGAAATAAACCTCTCTGTGTCTTTCTCCTAATGTGAGTAAACTCTTTTTCTGACATAAAGGGAACTGAAAAGATTGGTTGGGAGAAAATATACTGGCTTACTATTAGAGTCTAATCTTCAGTGAACCAGTTATGAGCTTTGAGAGTTACAGCTAGGCAGACACTGATAGTTTTAAAACATCTTTGTTGCTCTGTAGTTAACAAAAAATAGAGTAACTTTGTAAATTCATATTCCACATGGCAAAATTAGCTCTCTAAAGACTTGAGTGTAAACACTTGTGACTGTTACAAACTTTCTATGTCTTTTCACTATGATAATGAGAGTTGCAGCATTGAATCCAAGAGGTAGCAATACCTTAATAATAATTAAGCCACCTCCCACTTTATGTCTAACTCAGCCATGTTGCAGATCAGCCCTTTCCTCCCTCCTCCGTGATGAAAAGCAAGGCAGCTCCTTAAGCTAGTCTCAGTGGCTTTAGTTGAATCTGAGGGGAAAGAAGCCTGCTTTTGACATTTTTCAGCAATGATTTAAATATCTGTGAGCCATGTTTGGTTATCTTTGGGTTTAAAAACTGAACAGAAAAGTAGGAGAGCTGGGATCCATTTCTGGCATGGCTGGAGGCTTCCTTTATACTTGGTAAAAAGGTGATAATCCTCCCTCTACACAAGTGTGGACAGTCTCCACAATTCAAGCTATGCAGTAACTGTGTATTGGGATGCATTCATTCATACCACAGATCTTGTCTGGGCCAGGGGGAGCTATTGGGAGAATGTGATACCATGGAAAAGGTGTCTATTTTTTGTCTCATGAGGCCTTCAAATAAAAAGTCCCATGCTCACCTTCTTCATTGGCATGATTTCATTTTCTTCTGCTGAAGGAGTTGAGGTTCCTAGGATTGGTTTGCAATGTATTCTGGAGATTATTGTATGACACTATTAGGCAACTGTAATTCTGCTTGACCTAAATGCAAATCTTCTCATTTGTTCTCACTTACTTTCCTGATCTGTTGAACATTGGGAATCATGAGAATTTTTTTAATACTAAAGGAACCAGAACCTCAAGTCACCTCACAGCTCTTCATGTCCAAAGAAGAATATTTTTGAAGCCCAAAGTTTATCCATCTTTCCATATCTATGCTTTCTGTTTATTGGGTTCACAAGCAGAAGATGCAGTTCAACAATTTGTGATTTAATCTTGTCTCCTGTTTGTAAGAGATTACTAAGGCTAAAATGTCCTATCTTCCCTCAAGGATATGAGGCCACATTTTGGTTAGTGAAGGTATACTTAGATGTTCAGTGAATAGTCCCAATTAGCACCACAGTTGGTTTTAAAAGCATGTTTTATTTGTTTATATTCATTAGGTTTTCTGACATTTTTCTAAAGGGTATTATTTCTCTCAAAGTATTTTCTGACATTTTTCTAAAGGGTGTTATTTCTCTCAAAGTATTTTCCGGTTTGGTAATGAGATTCAGTGTTTCTAGTGTTGGGAAAAAATACTTACACAGATCAGGAAATGTAAATACTCTGGGGAGTGGCCTTCCCATTACTATTCCTATGATGTCTTGAATATGGAGATAACAAACTCTAATAAATATCAACCTCTCTAATGAGAAACTTATCATGAGAGTCTTTTCATTAGAAAAAACCTGGAGACTAACTATGAATGAAATGACCTGGGTTGCATTACTCAGAGATATAAACTTTGTCCAAGTTGTGAGGTACACAGGGGGCCCTGAGCAGCCTATTACCACTTAACAGACTGGATGGCTTAGTCTTGGTAGCAGTATATTGGTATGTTCTTGCCCCACATAAATACAGGACAAGTCAATTTATTTTGGCCTACAACAAAATCTAGCTAAGGTATCACAGCCTGTGCTTACTAATTTTAGAGTACAGCCACACCAGCTACTGCCTCTTATCCAACTTGTGATAACCTATCATGTCCTGCTCATTTGATTGTTTGGTGACTTGCTGCTGCCTATAAGTATAATGTTCTCTTACAGAGAGGAGTACATATGTCCTGCTAGGGGAAAAATTGTATTAATTCTCACATTCTACTCTCATTTTTTACATTTTCATTGATTTTATAGTGAATTTAATACTTCTGTTGGCACATACCATACAACTAGAAGTAGATTCTAAATAAAAATATGCTCAGTTTTCTGCTAGAGAGTCTGTTTTATGTTACTACATGAATTACAGATTGTCAGTAACCTTTATGTTTCAAATTTGGATGGATATCCTTTTACTGAATTATCCATAAGAAACACATGTTAGAATTTACAAGCAGAAGAATAATCCTCTGAAAAGATGTTTTCTCCTTCTTTACAGAGACGCTTTTGTTAAGCAGAAGAGGAAATATTAAAAGTTTTTCTTCTCTATTTATTTTATGGATAAAAAAGCTCTTAGCATTTATCTTACGGAATTCAGGTATCTTTTGCTGCTCGTAGGCAAATGTTACCCTAACTTTTAGAAGATCAGCAAGTGTGTTATTTCAGTGTTGGAAGTTACAGCTACATGCACTGTATATTTTTACCTAATTTATTCCTATCTCATTCTCATGAAATGATCAAATATATACCTTACAGTTCATAGGTATAGTACACTTGAAGTCCACTAAACAGCTTCAGAACTTCTTAGACATAAATTTCCTTCTCCAGAAACTCTTGTAAGTATTCCACATCTGTCACTACTCTCAAACATATATAGTGTATGATGCTAAGCTCAGAGAAATCAATATTCACAAATATTCACAAAATTTTGAATATACTTGAAAACTATTATGTGCCAAAAAGTCATACCTATGTATGTTGAAAAGAGAATATAAAGAAATATATTGCAATGGTTGCTTTTTTTTATTAAAAAATACAAACCCAGGGATTGAAATTTATTTTAATCAAATTTGCTCTATAGGTATCTTCAGTGGTTCTGCAGCACATGGTGGAACCCAATTCATAGTGCCTACTTTTAAATACAGGGGCTGGGAGTGTACTGCTATTGATTCATTAAATGTAAAGGTACTTATTTTCCCTTTCTTATCGACATGTATTACATTATTCTATGTCTAAACTACACTTTGAGCTTCTCAGAGTGATATTGTTTGGCAATTTTGTCAAACAATATGAAGGATAAAATTTTTCCTTATTTAATTAAATCAGTCTTTTGGTATTTTCTCTAGGATACAGATTTCTGTTTTGCAGGGAAAATTGTTGGAAAAATAAATTATTTTTAGCTCATCTTTGCAGTTTACTTCTCTCAAACTCATATCGACACTGTTAATTCAAAACTCTGCATGTCCCTCTAGGCCTGTTTTATATGTGAGCTGATAACCTGCAGTGGTTAAAAAAAGTATCAATGCAATGCCTCCATTCTACATAAACATTTGCTACTGATCTTGATTTGTATGTGTAAGGTTAGGTTCATTTTGGGCATGATAAAACCTGTTGACAAGGACTATAATGGTGTGGGATATTCCTTTTACAGTGCGAAGGCTCTGAAAAGCAATTATTTCTCTACAGATTGGTAAATACAGACACAATGAATTGAGAAACAGAATCATTCTTAGCTGCCACTCCTGTTGCTGCAACTCATTGTGCCTAATCTCTCCAAAACTCTATGAGCACTTATATCTTTTGAAAGGTGGCTAGAGAAACCATACTCCCTAAAGGTTCCCCAAAGATTCACCATCTATCAAAAGTGAGCCACTCTGCCCCCTTTATAATTAACTGCTACCTTACACCAACATTCTCACACCTTCTGAAACATACTATTTTTGAGAATAAGTGTATTGCCTCACTCAAATCAACTCCTCTTCTAAGACATTGCTATTATGTATCATAATAAACTGAGACAAAATGCAAATATTTACTCTAGGAAAAAATAATAATGACATCCCAGAGGAGTATGTAAGTAAACACATTTCATAGTTTCGTTTTTACTAGTCAGGGCCCTGCTAGAGTTTTCAGAAAGTCCAGTTACATCAAGCTGCAAGAATCTCAGATTTTCCCACATGCTCACACTCACTGGCCCACCACAAAGGTTAGTTCCATCCATATATTACTAGGGAGGAATAGAAGTTATGTCTGTCAAGAGATCAACAAATGTGAATAAAATTTTAAATAAGCAGTCAAGTTCTTAATTTGTAAAAGCCATGTATTGGTTTATTTGAACAAAATCAAAATAATCTTCTCAATAATAGTTATCTGATCGCAAGCAAATTTGTAAAAAATCAAAACCTACCTGAAGTTACAGTGGGCTTTGGATCCTCTGGAAGGTAAAAGGCTGTGAGACCTTATGACAGCTGCAGCATATCATATCTGTGTTGTGTCTAGAGCCTGCAGAACTGTGAACCTATACCTTTTATTAATGTTCTACTTGTTAAGCTACTACATGTAATGTCACCAGATTATTCTGGGGAGAGGAACATATATTAATCTTTTATCAACATGACCCAAAATGCAAAGTGACTACTTCCACTTCAGCAATAGTCCCAACAAGAGGGGAAAAGAAGGGAAGATGATTCTTAAAAACAAGATCATTTGATAACTACTGCAAGATAAAAGTGGTACCAAGACAGTGATGTAAATAATCTTGATGTTTCCACCACAGCATCACTGAATGGCTGGTGTTCTGGGAAAAGGATCCAGTGGAGATTCTGCTTAATTTGGGATTTGGTACAGAAGAACCTGATGTCCTTACAAAAATCCCTTCTCAGTTCCTCAGTCATGGTTCTGTAGCAAAAGGATTTGACATCCAAGCCTTTTTTTGAAAGCTCAGAAGAAGCAGATGGATATTTAAGGAGAAGCATTTTGGCAAAAGGAGAAGTTTTAGCCATAAATAGTGTGGGAATTGAGAGGGTAGAGAAGAAGCTTATAAAAGGAAATTAATGAAAAAGAGAGGTATTTAGGACACATTGAGGAACCACATGTAGCCCTTTATGACAGTGATACTTCCTGATATGGCTGAAGTACTGTTTAGCTCTACTCAGCTATGGACTCTGATTTATGTGCTGAAGCTTGTGGCATTCTAAAACAAAACTTCATATCCTCTTTAAGACCTATGCCACAACCAGAGATAATTCTTGTTGTTGCAGAGGCTGCAGAATTAAATGCATCCATTGACTCACCTCACCAGCAGTTCATTGATATGAACTGACCATCACTGGTGTAAGTCAATAGAGAAGAGATGTAATTCAGCCAGGCAAGATGTGGGTCTTCATTCCCTTTTACTTTTGGTGAATTCCTCTCACAGAACCTAGTAGACCCTAAGCAAAACCTAACAGTTTTTTGGTTTAAATATGCACTAAGGCTAGATAAGGATCATGTTTTAAGTACAACAAATTCCTTGTTCAAAATTGCATCATTTAAAGCACATAGTATTGATTTTTATTAATTTAGAAGACTTTAGTTCTTGTTTTGTGTATTTTGCTATTAAATGAATGCAAGATCTTCACACTGAAGATATTTCTGCATTAAAATAGCATTGCTAACCTACTGGTATATCATATATCTGAAAAGTCCCTTTTTGACATCACATTCCCACAAGCTGTGGCACAGGATATCCAGATGGATCTTGAAATCTTCTGTTTACTAAAGATGCTCAATGAAACGGGATCTCTCACACAGCCCATTTATTGTTGTGTAGAAATGCACCAAGCAAGAAGTAAGGATAGAATGAGAATGGAAAGTGAAATGTCAAAGCATTGTGAAAACTGTGTTTACCTCTCCTCCCCCTCCAACCCCTCTCCTTTTATAGTAAAGCATGTGCACACATTTCAATATTTACAGCAAAACTGATACATCAAACATGTTTCTCATCTCTCACTTCTCTCCTTAGAGAGACAGAAGAGAAGGATCTGAGCTATTGAGTATGAGTGGATGGAGATGTATTTGATGAGAGGACTCTTAAATGATAAGAAATTGTTTGGATGGATGCAACCAGAGGGTAGTAGTTAACAGCTCAGAGTTCCAATTGGACTTTGGGATCCAGTGCACTTTCAGTAAATTTGCAGATGACACCAAGCTGGGTGGTACAGTTGACACACCTGAAGAACAGGATGTCATCCAAGGAAACGTGGACAAGCTCAGTAAGTGATTCTATGGGAATCTCATGGAGTTTAATAAAACCAAGTACAAGATGCTGCCTCTGGATCAGACTGGGAGATGAACAGATCGAGAACAGCCCTACCAAGAAAGAATAGGGGGTGTTGATGGATGAGAGGCTGGACAAGATCCAAGAATGTGCGCTTGGAGCCCAGAGAGCCAAATGTGTCTTTGGCTGCATCAAATGAAATGTGGCCAGCAGGTTGAGGGAGGTGATTCTGCCCCTGTGCTTTGCTCTAGTGAGATCCCATCTGGAGTGCTGCATCCAGCTCTGGGGTCCCCAAGCCAGAAAGGACCTGCTAGAATGAGTCCAAAGGAGGGCTACTGAGATGATCAGAGGGATGGAGCTTTTAGGAAGAGAAAATGCTATGGTGACAAGAGAGTTTAGATTGTTCGACTTGAAAAAGAGAAAGCTTCAGAATGACCTAATTGTTGCCTGCCTTTCAGTATTTGAATGTAGTGACAAGGAGGCTGATGGGGGACTTCTTTCTGAGCATGTACTGATGGGATAAGGGACAGTGGCTTCAAACAGAAGAACAGAAAGAAAACCGATTTAGATTAGGTGTTAGGAAGAAACTCTTTACTGTGGCATGGGTGAGGAACTGGAACAAGTTGCATAGGGAAGGTGTGGATACCCTATTCTGGAAGTGTTTCAGACCAGGTTAGATGGAGCACTGAGCAGCCTGCTGTGCTGCACTGAAAGATGTCTGTGTCCAGAGCAGGAGAGCTGGAATTAGATAATCTTCAAGGTTTCTTCCAAGCCAAGGCATTCTATCATCCTCTTCCTGGTAGATGGAGACTTAGAAGGTGGAGAATTAGAAGGGAGTTAGAGAAGAGAAAAAACCTATGAGGGAAGGAGTTTGCATAGTGTAAATAGACAGTAACCAAGGTGCAATTTAATGACTTGTCCTGTAGTCATCCTCAGTGTACAGAATTGTACAATTGTAAATCTTCCATACAATCTTCTACAATCCCTGTAATGTCAGTGAAAAGAATGGGTGCTTTTGAACTTCTCCAGAAAAGTACTGTTCTCTATAAATTAAGTAGAAGGTTCTGTTGGTTTTACATTAATTGATTTGTTGTGAAGAAGGAAAAAGTCAGCCATGGAAGTGATTCTTTGTGAGGAGCTGCTAGCAGCTTCCACTGTTCCTGTAAAAACAGAAACTCCATTCCTGTCAATCACTGGCTAGCTCTGAGAATTAGTACACTGCTAAGCCAATTAGAAGAAAATTGATAACAACTCTATTATAACATATTTAAGAACAAAAAACTGTGGGAGACTCTTTTGCTCTCTGCTCTCAGAAGGGGGGTGGAGGAGCTGGCTTGGCCCCCTTCCTAGGAGGGCCATCCAGGGCCCCTTCTCAGAGGGGGCTGCTGGACCTTGTCTTGGTGCAGCCATCAGGCCACACTACCAGGGGCCATCTTGGTGCTTTGAGCAAGCAAACATGCAGCCGGGGCAGCACCGCATGGCTGTGGTTGTCATGGCATGACTTGCAATGGACTTTATTAACATAGCTGCTTTTAACCAGCCATGCTGCAGAAAGAAAGGCAAAGGGTTGTTTTGTTTTGGGTTTTTTTTTTTGGCATGCCACATGAAGAAAAGGAGTGAAGTGGAGCCAACAACTGGTGTGACTTGTGCAGGGCCAGCAGAGACCACTTGACCAATAGAGAGAGAAGCATGGTGATTGATTTCCTGATTGTGGAACCTGGATGAGATTAACCTTTTGGTGTTGCAGAGCTCTATAAAAATTCTTTCAATTGATAGAACTTCAGAACAAGGGAACATACAAACACCAATTTTTCCCTGAGGCAGAGAAAAGGAAAAAGTGGAGATTTGTAAGAACAATATGACAACACTAAGGTTGGTGGAAAAGAGGGACGGGGAGGATGAAGTGCTCTAAGCATCAGAGCTGAGAGTCTTCTGCAAGCCACGGTGAGGACTATTATACAACAAAATGTTTCCCTATAATTCATGGAGTGCATGGAGTGTATATAATTCACCTGCAGCGCATGAGAAGAAGGCACTCATGCTGGAGCATGGGGATGCTGAAAAAAAAGAAAATCCTTGCTTTCACAAATAGAGGAAGAGGACCCTTGCTTTTATACTAGAAAAGTTCATCCTTTAAAACTGCACTCCATAGGCTAAATGAAAGGCAGTTGTGGGAAAAGTGCAAGCTGTGGGAGAGACTTCATGTTGCAAGCAGGTTGTGGTGGAATATTAGCCATGAAAATTAAAAACATAATAGAAAATTTCACAGATAGCTATTTCCCATAGGAAAGACCCAATGACATAGCAAGAGAGACTCCTCTCCCTAAGTTACCTAAAAAAAGATTTTAGACACGACAAAATTACTAATTTTTTTTTTTTTGTGTGTGTCCCTGTGCTGTCAGTGAGAAGGAAAGAAGGGAGGGGGGGAGGGGGCAGCAAACGTGTTCTAATGGTTTATTTTTAGTTCTCATTATTGTCTTTTAATTATATAAGTAATTTTTTATTTATACCTTTTGAAGTTTTAAACCTGTTTTGCCCTTAATCTGTTTTTCTCCTAATCCTTATCTCACCCCATGAATTTTCTTTCCCCCTCCTCTGCTTAACTATAAGAGAGGGAAATTATTAAATTATCTTTGTGGGTGTATTGGCATTTGGCCAGCATCAACCCATCACAAAGCTTCAGGTCTAGAAATGTTCCACAGCATTTACCTCTCCATTAACAATTTAGGGAATTCCAGACTCCTTACTGTTGGAGAATACCAGAATAAGTACCACAATAAGGCAGACCATATGCTACTTCTGGACATTTACGAGTGTATTGAAGCACTGATTCCAGAGATAGTGGTGTTGGATTAATTCAGTTATTGTCACCCTGTTTGGTTTACTATCACTGGGCTATTTCAATGCTAAAGCGATCTAAATCCCTCTCATTTGCCTCTAAGAAGAAAAGAAAGAAATTTCTTAATATGAGTTAGAAAATAGTTGAGAGGTTTTCTCATTGTCCATTGCCTTCACCATATTCTCTGAGTTAGCAGAGGAAGTTAGTTGATTTAGTGTGATATGTGTTACTCTGGAAAGGGAAGAGATAAGGAGAAAGATTATAGGCAAATATGGAAAATAAGAAACCTGGAGGAAAAAGGGAGAGGAAGGTGAGTGAGACTAAGGACTTCCATAGTGAAGTGATGCCTCTCCATTTTCATATTTCCTTCATTTCCTATTGCAGTCCTTTTCTGTTTCTGTTTGGATCTTCCAGGACTATAGTTTTCCAGGCCTCCTTCACTGCTGCTTATATATTTTAAAATAAGCATGGATTGCTATAGAGTTATTAATTTTACCCACATTCAATGCTCTTTCCTCAAGAGGTTCAGTTCACAAAAAAAGGTGTATTTCCAGAAACATCAGCCACCCTTTTAATTTCTCATCCAGATCCAAAACAAAAGCTTATCCCTATCATTTGACATTGGGGAAAAATTTACTGACCTCATTAGACATGAATTTAGTGTCTTCTTAACTGAAGAAATAGTCATTTAACAATCAGAAATTTTAAGTAAAAAGTGATTATATTTCTGAATATGTTGATCCCCAAATTCTTTGAAAACTTCAAGTTTCTGAATATCTCAGCTCAGAAACTTGAAAGGTTACAATCTGATGCCTAATAATAAAATAACCCAAACCCACCATATTTCAGTATCACCTTTCTAATTCCGTATCTAAATTTACTTGGGGTGTTGTTTCTGTAGATTTTTCACGCTCATTTCAGTCTATCTTGGCTGCTGCAAGCCCCTTACTGGAACAGTTCAAGTCTCACCACTCTCTATGAGATGAGTATATTAGCTATAATTCCCCATGATGCATTGTTGTCCTGTGAATACCACAGGTTACTTAGAACAGAGGAAATACATGTCATCCACTCCTAAAAGAGGAAGGAAATGTAAATTACTGAATGCAATCTCTGAAGAACAGTTTTGATTCAAGCAAAATATTGCCAAGACTTGAGTTGAAACAATATAGAGAAACCAATGCATTTTTAATATTTGACAAAGTAGACAATGCTGAAATTTCATTTTTACCTCTCCTGAGAAAACCTGAGCAATTTCAGATGTCTTAATTTTCCCACTGAAAAGAGATGTGGGGTTTTTTTTGTTGTTGTTTTGGTTTTGGGTTTTGTTTGTTTGGTTGGTTTTTTGTGGTTTTTTTTTTTTTGCTTGTTTGTTTCTTTCTTTGGTTTTTTAATTCTGCCATTTGCTGTGAATAAAATCTCTTGTTGATTGAAAAGTTTTTACTGGCTCTGGAAATATTCTGTGTTTCTTCGGTTCATTGTGGGCCTACTGAAGACTATCCAAATCTTTCACATAGATAATTACATCAGCCTTTGTAATACCAGATCTAAGGAAGGTGGAACAAAACTAAGTTTCTCATCCTAAATTATAAAAGGGGTGATCATAAAGCCATTAGAAACCCTATAAAAAATACAGATGCTATTGAAGATTGATCTTAGTTATAGCATGACCATTTGCTTTTTTGACTGAAGTTTCTAGTGAAAATGAATCCATGTTTATGTAATTTAATATATAATCTGTGTTACCATTTTAGACTATTTTGCAGGGATTAAGGGAACCTTTTTAACCTCTTGCTCATTTGAGGTGCAATACTTGGAGAACATACATAGAAATGGAAGGAACTGCTTTCTTACAGAGAAATACTCAATGAAACAAGGCTATCCTAACATAATTTCTTCATTACCTGAGTACTTACTACATTTCACATGAATGAGGTGTTTATTTTTATGTTGTTTATATATATATATTATCATATTCAGTTTGCTCTTTAGGTGTCTCAAGCTCTTTAAAAGAATATACAAAATCTAAGCAGTGGGTAAAAAACCTCAAATTACAGCAAGAGTTTTATTCTGGTTCAAATCAAAAGATGACTGGACTGCTGTGCCAGTGTCAGTCAAAGGAGACTAGCACTAGGCACGTTTATGGTGTGATGTAATGAGACCCAGATGAAATACTGAGGATAAAATATAATTTATATGGAGAGCATGTGATAATGCAATGGATGTACAAACCAAAACATTATTTACTCTGAGACCCTAACACAAATATAAAGTATACAACACTATGTAACATGCAGTGTTGATCAGATCAGATAGATCAGGTAACTCTGTTAAACAGTATCTAGCAAAAGTTTTTTTGAAAAGTAACCAAGTTCTCCTCCTATGTTAAAATATAGACAGGGACACACAGAGGAATATTTTAAAATATGGTAACTATCAGGAATTACATGTAATGGTGCTTGTCATCAGTGGACTGTAGCTGCAACAGCCTGGGTCAAACACTTGGCCCTGAGATTGTTTTGGGAACACCAGGAGATTTTTCATAAACATCCACTATATTTACAAAAGGGTTGATCCCTCCTGAACAAATGAGTAGAAAGCATTCATTTCTTAGCCAATCTAATGCATAGTACATGGGTTTTGTTCATCAGGTATTCTCTCTGCATGATTTTGAGGTGGATGTATACTGTCTGGTTGGGCTGCCTGCTTGTATGCTGTTCTCTCTGCTCTCACATATAGCTCTTCATAAAATCATCATCTTATAAGACATCTTATATTCATGGGTTCCATGTCACTCTATCAACCCCAACCTGGGGCAATTTGTGAGAGTGGACCAACCCACATCCAAGTTAAATATCCCCTCATTGACTAATTGTTCATTAAGCAGTTTTACCAACAGCCTGCATGTGAACTGCATAGAGAAAATCTGGCTGCTCTCTAAATGAAACAACAGCCAACAAAGTTAGCATTTTGCCATCTACTGTCCTCAGTGGATCTCACAAGAAAGGAAGAGCTCTAGTGACATATTTGTTGCCTCAGGAGATAGGTATTGACACAAAATGTAAGCAAACGTATAAATAGCTTCTTAGTACTGTAGTGATAGAGATCTCCAAGATACCTTGGATTAAATATTATTGACTTACCTATATATATATATATATATAGTATAATGGAAAACATGCTCTAGAAATTACAGGAGGTTAGTACAATGAAAAGAAATTTGGGAACTTCTATGCAACATCAGCTGTGAGTTTCTGGAGGGGATAAGTGTTTTGCTATGTACATAGCTTTTGTAGTCAATTTTCACCAATTAATGGCTATATACACTTGATAGCTATCCTGGACAGCTGGAAACTGTAAATTCTTGAGGTCAGACATATAACTTTCTTCACATGATTTTTAATATGTCCTGAAATATGGCATTCAAGTCTGGCCAAGCCAACTGGAGAATTTCAGGCTGGATTCTGTAAGCTTTTTTCACAGAGAGTAGTATTCAGCTGCACTTGGCTCAATGAATTTAACATTGCATGATTTCGTAATACAAAGAACTACACACTGATGTCTCTATGTAATTTGAACTAGTCCTTTGTAAACAAATGGGAAAATGTAGCCACCTTTGAATGAAGTAATTAGTATGTGACTTGGTAATAACAAGTTTGAACAATAATTGTACCTGATTTAAAATTATGAGTTTTAATAATCATGTTGCCTCCCATTCTGCCAAACTAATGAACATTTTCAACAGTTGGAAGTACTTGACCATGTAGTCAGTGCCCTATCATCTTTGCCAACCCATGTCAACACCCAGCAGAACAGGGGTGACACTAGTCTGCTGGATGCTGCAAAACTCAGATCTGTGATTACACAATTGAAATGGAAAAGAATAAGTCAGCTCCTGTCAAGGGCTTCTCAGGAACCAGTTCTACTGCCCTGGTTTAAAAGACAGATGTCTGGTAAGGAAGGTGGACATTCTAGAATAACCCTCCTGAAATGAAAAGATTCCCTTCCTCCAAATTATTATTACTTAAAAATTATGGGGCTTCCAGAAAAAAAAAAAAAAAAAAANNNNGCTACAAAAAAAAAAAAAAAAAAAAAAAAAAAGCAATCTTTACTAGACTATATAGACTATATATATAACAAGACAAAACAAAAAATAACAACAAGTCAAAGAAAATCCAGTAACAGCCTTTTCCCACCCATGAAGCCATTTCCCCCTTGCTGTAGTTATGACAACAACCAGCAGGCAACTCTGTTGGCTTGCGTTGAAGCAGAGAGGCTCTACTCCCTCCCTCACAACTTCAAGGGGCACTCCAATGCAAAAGCACGACCTCTCTGATGGTGATGACAGCTCAGATGAGAGAGGGAAGAATGGTTGACTCCCCCAGGCACCCACATGGACTGTGCTGGTCTCTCTCGGCCCTGGCAGCTGGCAAAGTCTGTGGCAGTGGTGAGATAGGGGGTTAGAAAATTAAAAAGCAATTAGGATTGTTTTTTTTAGGATTGATTAGGAGTATGGTGAATTGACAATGTTTTATGCTTAGTTATGCTTAATAAGTACTGAGTTGCACTTGTCTCTGCTGCTGTTACTGAAAACAGGGGGTATATGCAGAATCAGCATGAAGGAATGCAGAACTGGTGATAAGAAGAAGGACTGTTTTTACAAAAGACAGGATGAGGAATGACAGACAGGTAAGTCTATAGATAATGATGGCTCCTGGGGCTCCAGGACTGAATCAGACCCACTTTGTGGTGAGGACATTGACCAAGGGACCACAAAGCATATGTGAGCAGGAAAGATCAAAAGTTTCAGCTGACGATGACTACTGTTCTTCATCATGTACGACCACTGAGAAGACAACCAGAGAACAGTACACAAGTGCAAGAAGGAATGGAACTAATCTTAATACAAAGCAGGGACAGGCGGGGTTAGGAAATGCGTATGTATTAGGCGTATTACAAACTGTAGTCTGTAGAGGATAAATAGGCACAAGCTGAGTGTGGTACACATGCCTTTGGAGATATCCCCCATGCCACCCAGTATCAAATTACATAATTAATTAAACATACCTACTTTACAACTGTATCAGTTGTGGAGGTTTTCCACACTTCAGTTGAGCAGCTGGCACTGTCTTTATCTCTTGCAAACAACGGGCATACAAGCGAGAAGCAGGTAGAGCTCTATGGCAGTGCTGAAAATTGCCACAGCAGAAGTCCAAACGTACAGTGAAGAAAAAACCACACAACTGTCTCTGCTCCCAACCAGGCAAAAGATTGATGACCCTCCAGCTAAGAAACTGCCAAAATCACCCCACTTCCTCCCCTCCTCCAGAATCATTCTAATGGTATGCCACAGCCTCAGCCACATCTTCTGTATTTTAACTGCCCACCATTCATTCCCTCATGGGCATTACTGCCCCTTCCTCATAATGTCTCTCTTTTCAGGTAAAAAATGGGAGAAGATTAACCAGAAAAACAAACTACATCAGCTAATGAAACAGGGCTCACTAGCACTTGCCAACTAGCCCATAATCTCCAGGAACAAAAAAACCCTATTCTTGTGCAGTTGTTGCTGAAGGAGGGACAGTACAGGCACACATTACACATGTATTAAATTATGCTGTCTGACACACCAACAAGTTCCTGGAAACAAATGTACCTTAGCATATCCTAAATCCCAGTGCCCAGCAATGCCATCAGAGTGGGCTTCTTTGCACCTAGCTGCAGAACAGCCCCATCATTCTCCTGCATGCAAGGTGCCTGCTTATAAACAGACCAAGAAAAGAGTCTCCATTTCTGGTGGCCCACATGCTCAAAAAAGTGGCTGACCTAACCTGCAAGCTTCCAGATTAATTGGAAATCTAAGAGGTGGATTTTTTACTTTATCTCCATTCTACTTATGGTATATACTTATATATATATACTTATAGTATATACTTATTCTTATATATTTATAGTATAAGTTTGGACTCCCTTTTACAGGTTGGAACCTTGAGTAAACATTTTTAACAAACACCATGCAGCAGCATTATGGGGAAAATGAGTAGAATTCACACTGCTGATTGGGGGTTTGATAATTTTTAATTGTCTTTGTGTTAGGATATTGTCAAAGAAATTACTACTGAAGTAACTGAGATAGCATTCATCCAACCAGTAGGACAGTGTAAGATGCCAATGCTTTTATGCAGCGCTAGGTGTTGGGTTTTTTTATAGAAGGAAGTTGCAGGGATGCATATGGTAAAAAATATTTTTTATAAATTCTGTCATTAACTAGAGTTGATCCTTTTTTCCTTTCTTTTTTTCCCCTCAAACTCATTTCCTATGGGCTTTTTCAGAAGGTTGCATGGCAAAATTAGCCTTACTTTATAGCAGTGTTTGAAATAACCTATCACTCTGTAAACTGAGCATACTATAACCCAAACAAAGTATTGGGAAAGTTTAGGCTGAGGGGGTAGCATCCTTCTTGAGGAAAAGATATCTATCTTTTCAAATCCTTCCAGAAGTGAATTTTTCTGTGATTAGGTTAGTGCAGATTTTCTCTCAATAGAGCTGATTGAAGAGTTGGAGGACAGACCTAATTATCAGCCTTGGTGGGAAATAAGAATGTGTTTTACAGATTTGCAGCAAATGTACAGTACTGGAGCAAACTTTATATCTTATTATAGCACTCAGCATGTTCAATGTGCAGCTCCATAACTAGAAGTTCACACAAAAATGAGGGCACTGATAGAGCAGTAAACACAGGTGATCATAATATCCCCAGTCTGATGGCTAAGACCATTTGGTAAATACTGTATTCTCAAATTAGATAGGGCATATATTGTTTAACTTCTGAGTATTCTCTACCATATCATTAAATTAAGACCATGCACTCTTTGAAATCATGAGACCACCTAAATTTTTATCTGGCAATGGCCACTAGCAGATGTGTGGGGAACAGAAGAACAGGCACATATAGAATGATCTTTCTCCCTTATTCTAGCCTTTGAAAATGAGAATTAGAGACCCCTTAAGCTACAGACTGCATGAAGAACACACCCAACATCAATGTTAATGCGTTACTTGTATCTAATAGATCTCCTCCTCTCTGAAATTATTTTTCTGAAGGAGTTTATGCAGAACCATGACATGATATACTCATTGATACTATGAAAAAGTCAAATGGGCCTTGAGCAAAAAGAATTCTGAGCTTACATATACTCTTTGGCCAAAATATTTTCTCAGATTTCTTCTGCCAAGTAATTTCTTTTTCTTAGAGACATTTCTCTGAGGTTGTTCAAACAAGATTATTAGTGTGTTATAACTTTTATGAATTGATTATTTTGGCCAAGGCTCAGAAAGGTTCTAAGACTATTTTAAAGAGAAGACTACAAGAAGAGAACCATCTGAAAGATGTTGTTTTAACCTTGAAACATCCAGAATTTTTTGTTTCTTTTTTGATTTTGCTTCTAACTTCCCCAACATTTAAAATCATTACCAACAGTAAGAATTCTTCCTCTTTTCTTTTCAGATATGGATTTTGAGGATCAAACTCTATGTGGAAATGCTCCTGACACCCCTTCAGCTGAGTGTTAATACATAATTCGGCTATTTTTATTTTTAACAATAAAAAGATCTTTCCTTCTAGCTGCTTTTAAAGTTTAGCCAAACAATACATTTTCCTTCTCTACTCCCACTATCTCTGGAACTTGTATGCATCATTCTAGACATGATAGTGTAGACGATACTACTTGCTAAATCATAGGGCTGTAAAATATACTTAGCTTGCCAAGGAGACTCAATGAGTGCACAGGAAAAGGGTATATCTCACATGCACAGCTTTGAGCATGTAGGGCCCCAGTCTGATGCTCTAAGCAGACCTCTCTACTCTTTCAAGCAACACTAAAGCTCTGCTTCTGCTTGGTTGATGGGTTTCTTTTCCCCCGTAGCGAATTTGGCTAGCCCGGCACAGGTGAGAAGGGAACCAAACTTGACAGGTGAACTGGAGATAAAAGATCAGAAATGTTCCTCACTCTTGGCAAATGTCCGAGCTTTAATCTGAACTGGGTCCAAGAGGGAAAGATGCATGGGCTTTTTGAACCCAGGCAAAGGGGCAGGGACAGGACAGGTGCCTTAGCGTATGAGGTGACATTTCAGGGATGGAAAGAGAAAGGGAAGGGTAAAACACGTCACAAACCTGGGAGACAATAGGTAGCACAGAGAGTTTTCTGGGCTTTCAGATAGCTAGCAACTTGTGATACAAAAATGCAATACCATACTTGGTGAATTGTTTGCCAGACTCAGATGATGTTTTATATACCACCTCTCAGATTATTTTAAGTACAGAAGACTGAAAATAGTAGCTCCACAGCTATTCTGTACTCAACTTAAACAGGACCATTCAACCAGAATTCTCTGATGGCAGCGTGACCTTTACCCCATGATCTGTGTCTACTATATTACATAGACTATCACTACATGAGCTGACATAGTAGCAAATAATGTGTTATTTAAATAAGTTATTTGAGGGTCCTATGAAAGGATCAAAGGCAATGCTGTTGGACCAGATGTTGCACTATCATTTGGAGTAATCTGAGTTCAGATCCTGGGAAGCATTTGTGTCAGGGATGCTGGTATTGGGGAAATAGCTCTTCAGTCTCCAAAGCAGGAAAGTCATTACTTTCTAAACACCCTTCCTATTCAGTGTTTAGAGAAGATAGGAGATAGAGAAGATACCTAAGATAGAGAAGGTAGATCTTAGGGTTTTTTAATAGGATATAAATTTATTGTGAAAGAGCTATTAACTAGCAAGGGACAAAGGTGAGCTACATTATATTACTTTTGTGGAGCCTAATAATAAATGATATTATTTTGATATTTGTGCCAAATTTAATTTGAGCAAAAAAAATTTGAGCCAAATTATGTGGAGGCCAGTAGGCTCAATGAGGGAAAGCCTGCAGCTCTTCCATGGAGGAGTTCCTCCTAAGCAAGTGTTTCTGTGGTCAGGGTGAGAAAACTGTGTTTTCCCAGTGTTCTTTTTGAAACAATATAAAGCCCTTGTATCCCACTGGCCTTTCCCTCCTACTTCACCCCCTGTCTTTCCTATATAAATCCTGCTCCATCAGGCTTTCCCTGGGAGATTTTCTGTGTCCCTGGACCCTTTGCAGTCAGAGAATAAAACGTCTCTGCAGAACCCTGCACATGGCACTCCCCACTGGGCCCAGTGGCCCTCTGTGACAAATATAGCAACCTGAGTTCCTGCACAGGTATCTGTCCTACAGGTGTCTGCCAAGGAAGGTGGAAACTTTCATGGAATGGAAACGATTATCGCTTCCCTCCAAATTATTATAATTTTGAAATTACAGGGCTTTCAGGCAAACAACAGCAGCAACAACAAAAGAACAGAAAAGCCAGGCAAAGACTGAACCACTCCCAGCTAAGAAGCTGCCAAAACCACACCACTTCCCCCATCAGCAAACTAGTGTCCAACCCATGCCCTCCCTCCCTGGAAGCTTTTCAGTGGAATGCAAAGGTCATTGGACTGTTCTTTTGTATTTTAATTGCCCATCATGCATTCCCCATGCTGCACCTCACTCCAGCTTCAACTGTCCTTTCTTTTCAGAGGCCTTTTTTTCAGATAACAAATGGGAGAAAATTCACTGAGAAAACTAAACCCACAACAGTATCTAAAAACAAGTTCAGATATCCACTGGTCCTGGGCATTCACTGGTGGCATTGTCTAGAGTGGCAGCTGTGTTCACAGGAGTGAAATCAGTGTGCTGTTGAACCTGTTGAAGTCAGTGTCCTACTGTGGGGTACTGTGTCCTACAGTGTCCTACTGTGGGGTTTTCTTGATTAATGCTAGAGCTCAGGAAAGCTGATGAAATAGAATAATTAATTATTCCATTATGAAATGTTTATTTGTGTTTTCAAATTATCTGTAAACATATTTGCTGTTTCCCTGAGGGGTTGGTAGTGGTGGTGGTGGTCTGATGTTTACCTGTATACAGGATTGCATACCTATGGTGTTTAATTTGTCTCACCACAGCTTTTGTTTTTTGTATGTATTCTACTTTTCAACATGTGGTTTAATCAACCTTTGAGGCTCAATGTCAAATTGTTATTCTTCAGATTTGTCACCAGAGTTACGTGAGGTTACTTTGATTTTGTTTTTTGATGAATGTTATTATGTTCATGGACAAAAATGTGAACCCATACTAATAGCCTTGCTCATAGAAGTATCTGCAGAAATAACAGCAATTCCCCAGGACTGGTGAAATGATAAACACCATTTGGATAAACCTTCAGTAACAAATTAAAAAATGAGAATATGGGTTTGTGGGTAAAAAACCTCAAAATGTAATAATACACACAAATGCTTTCTTGCATTCTTGTCCATCTCTAAAAAATGACTGCACTATTTAATTAAGGGATTTAACAGGTAATATAGGTATAGTAATCACGAGGTAGGGGCAAAAAGATAACAGTATATCCCAAATACTCTTTCAAGACATATGAATAAGCACATGATTAGTAATAATTTCATGATAGAAAACACAGACTGCAATTATTTCTTTTCAATTCAGGTAAGACTGTCATCCAGTTAAATGATCAACCAAAATTATACAAGTAAGCTGAACTTACATAAGATTTATACCTTTGTAGAACCATATTACTATTTATATTTATTTTTAAACACCATATTTTTCCCCTCTCTTTTCTCTGTTATTTTAGAGTCTTTGATGTTTTGCCTAAATTTAGAGGGGAGATTTCCAGCTTTTTTAACAGGCTTTTTTCATACTCTGTTTTTTTCTCACTGCTATTAAATGGCATATCCTTCCACAGTCAAAGAAGTATTTCTGCAACTTCAACTTGCTGTGCATTATGGAAATAATCTAAAAATTTTCAGTTGTGAATGTAATATTGTTAGTGAATACTACCTTGCTTTTAAGAAAGTTCCTATTAAATTCAGCAGGATGTGGCTCAGACCCATAAGAGGGGTCCTCAAAACAGGGGCAAGTGGGAAATAGAGTCCATAAGGGGCCTACACAAAGAAAATCTCAACTCCTGCAAGCGCATGCCTGAATTCATACTTGGCCTCCAAATTCCCTAGGGCACCAGCTGCCTATTTTCAAATCTTATGCAGTGCCTGATACCATAAGGGTCCTGTCGCCTGTGCTATCCCACA
>VWZN01017731.1:36142-49360 GCA_013396955.1 Regulus satrapa | reverse complement strand
AAAAAAAAAAAAAATCTATTTCCTCTTATTTATCTTTCCTATTTGACCTTGAGTACAAATGTATTAAATCTTCTATTACCATTAAGTATTTGAATGTTTTTGCCATTTACTTACAAAAGAAACTATGGCTTATTCTCCCTTTCTAATCAAATTGTGCTCATCAAGGGGACACCTGTGCTCCCTCTCTCCTTTAGTCAGTAGCAATAACCCTTTCAGCGGTCTGTTGTTCTCTGTTGATGAAGCTCAGGAAAAGACATCTGCTACCCATAGCTAAAGCAATACCTTTAATGATGTGGTGGAAATAAGAGGATCTGGAGGGTCTGCTCTCTTAATGATGAGCATGACAAAAAGTTCATGAACATTTTAATCAAAGTTCAGTGTGATGGATCAGAAAGGTAAAATAGGAAAAAATTATTGCATAAGACAAAATAATAAGGAACTCCTCAGCCTCCCTTTTGCTGGACAAGCCAGTTGCTGTCACTTTTATGCTTATTTCAGCTACTTGCAATGGTGGGCAGATTTGCCATTAATTTGAGTTTTCTTATTCAACATATTGTTCTCTAGACACTGATCTTTCTCACTCATGGATCATCTTTAGCCCATAGTCTAGAAGATGATCTCAATGTAAAGAGTTTCTGTCTGCCCAATTTCAGCTGGTCTTAGGAAAAAATAAGTTTTTTTCTCCTTTTAAAAAGATCAGTTGGAAAAGACAAACATCCACATCCTTACTTGCAAAAGAAGATAATGCCAAATGTCAAAACTGAACAAAGATGCACGACTTGGATTTCAGTGAAAACAGAAGTTCAACTATTGATGCTATTGCTCACTCTTCTAGAGATTCATTGTCACTTTTGAGCTGTGTAATGCCAAAAGTAATTTTAATATTGTCAGCCAGTCACAGAAACATTGATTTGATAGGTTTTCTCCTGATATCATCCCAACCTCCCACCTGAATCAGGACTATAATTCAACAAGTTCCCTGGGAAACATATTTCAGTGAAACACTGCATACTGCTACTCAGGAAAATTTTCCACATTTTCAGCTTGAGCTTATTAAGTCACATATCAATGCTGTTTGATGTTGTTTTATCATCTTTCTCAAAAGAGAAGAGTTTGGCTCCATTGTCTCTGTATCAGCTTCTTGGCTATCTGCAGGTTCCTGTACATGTTGGTTGTGACTCTGGAGTGCATATCTTTTCTCTCTCTCATTGATGCTGAATCCTTAAAGGCAACCAGGACAATATTTTGATTTTCATCTTAAATTCCTGCCTCCATAAGGCTGGAGCATTATCATTGGACTTTTCCTAGACCACTTTCCTCTGTGTAGTCTGCTTAATTCCCTTTAATTATGTCACTCAGGAGAGTCTGGATCAGGCCACTCTGTGCTGCAGGAAGCAGGTAAGTGAGTCTAGCCATGGATGTAAGACAGGTATTTGCCTTGTTTTCATGGCAGGCTAAAGATTATGATTCATTCTATTTACTAGCATATAGTCAAAAATGCCTGCTGAATCATCTTTGCTGAACATGCAAGTAGTTGGGAATTTTACATTCATTAAACTACCTTGAATGAAACAAACAAACAAACAAACAAACAAACAAACCAAACCAAACCAAACCAAAACAAACCAAAACAAAACAAAACAAAACAAAACAAACAAACAAAAAACCAAACCCCCCCACACACAAAATTGCTGCCAGACCAAACTCTCACAATTCAAATTTTTTGTAATCTGAGCATGTTCTGAACAAGATGTTCCCATCAATCATCTGGTATTTAAAGCAAATCAGACTTAAAACTTCATCAGTATTAATTACAAATCTCTGGAGGCATTAACTGCTACTGCTTTTTGGATGCACATGCAGCAAATATTTAAGACATTTCCCATGTTTTCTTGGGCAGACCCACTAAAAATTGTTAGGCATTTTCCAGTGAAATTAACAAATATACATTAAGAGATAAAATTAATAACTGAAGTATATGTGTTGTTGAACTGTGGTCACCCTTTTTATTTTGGATACAAGACAACGCAAAAGTTAAGTCCAGAGAAGCTGAATAAAGCTGGTGAAGTTAGTCTAGAGGGCAAATCCTGTGAGGAGCAGTTGAGAGGGTTATTCAGTCTGGAGAAAAGGAGGCTCAGAGGGGATCTTCCAGCTCTCCACAACTCCCTGAAAAGGGGAGGTTGGACTCTGCTCCCATAGAACAAGGGACAGGATGAGAGGACATGAAGTTGTTACACCAGGGGAGATTCAGGTTGGGCACCATGAGGAGTTTCTTCACAGAAAGGGTTGATGAACACCAGAAGCTGCTCAGGGAGGTGGTAGAGTTCCCATCCTGAAAGTTTCCAGGGAACAGCTCAGGGATGAGCTGCTCAGTGCTCTGGTGTGGGTGGCAAAACAGAGATGAGTCACAAGTCGGACTCAATGATCTTTGAGATCTTTTCCAACCTAAATGATTCTGTGGTTCTGTGAAAAGTACAACTTAACCACCATTAATTATCAAGTCATAAAACATGTGATGTTCATTTTATATGTGTACATCAAAGACTCACAGCACTATTATCAGAAAGTCTAATTATTAGCAAAACAGGCATAACTTTATGGTGAAAAAATGAGCCCTTTTACAGGTAAAATGATAATCCCTGTTAGCATTTATATCACTGAAATGCACTAATGACTAAACATTTCAGATAGAATAGTCTCATTTTCTCTTCTCCACAAAATCATGTCTCTATGAGTTTAACAAGGACAAAATCCAAAGACAATGATAATATTGCTGATACAGTCATACAGTAATTGATGCAGACACACACATTTGGGAAAGATAATACAGAATGGAAAGAATGATATGCTTATTAGTTTCTGAATCAACTATAAGTACTGAGAAAAATAAATTAAGATATACTATCCACTAAACCTCTTGTCTTCACAGTGCATGGAACATAAAATCACCTGTTTCCATGTGAACGTGTCTTTCTTACTTTAAAAGATGAAAAAACAAAACAAACCAAGAAACTAAAAGAGCAAGCTATATAAGGAATGAGATAAAATAAAACCCCAAACCCAAGCCGAAATTTAAATACAGTAATTGTGCCAACGGATGGTACATCAGTGTGAAAAAGTACGTGTTAAATTACAAAATCTATATGGAATATAAACACCTGCAGGGTTTGTATATGCCATCAGGACATTTTTAACAGGAAAAGAACCATGATGTTTAACACTAGAAAAGTTAGTATTACACACTACACTGGAGTGTTGAATCTGTTTCCTTTAAAAAAAAAAAAATAAATAAAATTCCCCACAAGTGTTTGCCTAAAAAGTTGATCTTTAAACTTAATTCAGAACTGGACTGTCAATGTTTTTAAGGTTGTGTTTATCATCTTCAAACCACTTGGTTCCAGTAGAGGTGAACCCAAGGGATTTTACTGGTGCAGCAGAGAAGTACATTTTCAATTGCCACCAGTTTATGAGAGCCACATTCAGAGAACTTAATGGTTTAGAGGAGCACCAGATTTAATAATGCAGAAGCATTTTTCTCTCTTTAGGAGGCCTGGGTGTATGGCTAAAACCCAAATAAATGCCTAGGAATGTGAGTTTGGTTCTTACCTCAGCCATCTCTTTGCAATACACTTAGCAAATTGAACTGCCAAACTCCTTTTAGGAAAAAGTATGTGTAAAATAGAGTCATAATTTTCTCAGTGGGAAGTGTGAAGACAAATTATTTTTTATTTGCAAACTAATTAAAAATGTTTCAATGAAGTAATTATTGAAATAAAACTATCATGTTAAATGGAATGTTAATTTTTTTTTTAAGTTCTTAATCAGTTTTCCAGTGTTGTATATAGAAATACTGAATTAATGAAATTTTGTTTGCTTTTTTAACAAATTCATTAAATAAATAAAGGAAATTAAGAGAATGATTTAACCTCAATGGACCTGGTGGTTGTGAAAAGACATGAAGAATGAAATACTTTAAGTTATTTTTTATATCAGTACTGTTAAATTGGCAGCAACCCATGTTCATTTCTATCATTTAACTTAAAAGTAATTTATTTTGCTAATCTTTTTCTATTTTGAAGAGAGAAACAAATAAAAACCTCGTTTTGCCAGAAGAAGAACAGTTTCAACCAATAAAAAAATCATTTGTTTGTAGAATCATTTAATCATAAACTCATTTGGGTTGAAAGGAACCTCAAAGATCATCTCATTTCAACACCTCCCCCTCCCCCCTTCCAAGGGCAGGGACACCTCCCACTATCCCAGGTTGCTCAGATTCCCATCCAACCTGGCCTTGAACTCTTCCAGGGATGGGGCAGCCACAGCTTCTCGACACCCTGTGCCAGGGCCCCACCATGCTCACCCCAGACTACACCTGGATTACTTTGGAGAAGAGTGCTTGTATAAAGGAGCTCTTTTTGTGGGTTTGTGGTAGTGTGGGTTGCAGGCTGCAATCGTTTCTAGGGATCATTAGCAATCTACACCACCAGCAGCCTCCCTTATTTCCAATAGAATGCAAAGGATTTTCTTTTCAGAGAACAGCACCAAGTCTAGTAGTA
This sequence comes from Regulus satrapa, assembly GCA_013396955.1. Lineage (NCBI taxonomy): Eukaryota > Metazoa > Chordata > Aves > Passeriformes > Regulidae > Regulus > Regulus satrapa. The sequence goes on along the minus strand of VWZN01017731.1, from coordinate 44,804 downwards.
GGCAAATAGCTTACAAAATAATGTCCCAGTTCCATCAAAAGGTGTAACACGAACTGACCACATTTATTGTCTAGCTGATAAATGCAGTATCTGAAGGAGTGATTTAGTGCTTGAAGTATTCCAGTTGATTTTGAGGTACAGCGCAGCTTCACAATGTTTCCATTTTTCTATATTTTCTAACAACTGTGACTTTTATTACAGGTAAGTGGACCTAGCCCTCATGAAATGCGTCAGATTTACTGTGCTAGAAATGAGAAGCTTTCAGTTTAATGCAGAGAAGAGCTGGAGAGAGGGAAGAGGCAGAAAGAACATTTTGATCCCTGAGGGATATGTTTTTGCTTCTTTCATTTTTTTTTTTTCCTCTGGAGGGAGAAGCTCTGTACTTGGGCACTCTCCCTGCTACTGCTTCAGTGACCACAGCAGACTGAATTCCATTGGATTTTACAACTATGAGAACAGCTATGTGCACTCAGTTTCTGGTCTGTCCTTAAATATTTTCAGAGCTAAAAGTGCATAAAATTGCATATCTTTGCTGAAGTTTGCCCAGGCTCTTTTCGTCAGCACTATTGGTTTATGTTCCAAGACACCAAAGACTATAGAAAAAATCAATATAATAACATCGAGCGCTTACCATGAAAATTTGTCTCCAGTTATATTCACCTTTCATAAAATTTTCAAAGACAGAGAAGTATTTATGAAAAATCCATCCATACATGGGAAAAAAAAAAAAACCAAAAACAAACAAACAAAAGCATAAAATAAGTAAGAAGAATAAACAGAAAGTACATCACCAGAAGTCTCATAACCTATTTTTAGTAAATTCTTCACTCACCATCTTATATTACCATTTTTGTCTGAGAATACAATCATTCTAGGCTAAACTCAGAAGTGACATTTAAGGGTTTTAAGCTTATACAAACTCTCATGTAGAGCATAGCCAATACTGGAAAAGGTAGCAGCAGTGTGACTCATAATAAAATTTACTTTCAATATTTCATGACATTGGTAAGTGTATGAGTCAGAATGTACAGACTTTAGTCAGTTTATATTAGGCTGATAACCGAAAAGGTGATACAAGTAATACCAACCTTCCCATTTATTCAGATTTCTGGTTCAGTTTGTACCAGTCATATAACCAGTTAGATCATCTCTGAAAGGTAAAATGTGGCTATGAGAAAGAGAACTGTGTCAAGAAATTAGCATAGACCTAAAAGTTAAAAACTTCTCTTTTACCGAGAATCTTAAGACTCTCTCCACTAATGCTTTTCTGGTTCATTAGAAACTATTTCTGGAAACATCCACAGTGGCTATCAGCAGCTAGTCTAATGATTGTATTGGGAGTTAAAGGTTCATAAAATCATTGGATGACCTTGGGTGGAACTGACCTCAACAATCATACAGTTCCAACTCCCCTGCTGTGGGCAGGGACAACTTCCACTCTCCCAGGTTGCTGAAAGCCCCATCCAGCCTGGCCTTGGATACTGCCAGGGATCCAGGGGCAGCCACAGCTGCTCTGGGAAACCTGTGCCAGGGCCTCCCCACCCTCACAGGGAAGACTTATTTTTCTAATATCCAATATAAGTCCTTCTCTTTCATTTTGAAGCCATTCCCCCTTCTCCTGTTTCTGCATGCCTTTGTAAATAGTCTCTCTCCATCCTTCTTGAAGGTACAGGAAGGACTGGGTTCATATAGTGCGGTGAAAAAAGTGGTCCATTTCAATCTTTTCCTCTCATTTCTCTGTTTTTCTGATGGAAGCATATCAAATTTGAAGAGCTGATCACTTTCCACTACACAAACACTCTCTCACACACACAAACATATATATATATATATATATATATATACTTTTATTTAGTTTTTAATTTATTTTTAATTAAAGAGAGCACAATTAGTGTTGAAGGGGAAAACAGAACATCTTGTGTGGTCTCCTGGCCCAGTGATCTTAGATATCTTTCCCAACACACGCAGTCCTATGACTGTATGAAACTCGGCCAAATGGAGCCAGCAGTGTCCATGTTCTCCTCAGGGGCGGAGTGCCAGGAAGCATCAGTGTTTCTGGTGTTGGGCTCCCCCCCTCTCATCCTCAAAACACTCACTGGAAAGGCCCCCCCACAATTAGCAAGACTGGTGTGACTGGTTTTGAGACCCATGGAGTGGTAGGGTGGATCCTCCCCTTGAGCAGTGGCTTCTGTTCTTTCAGCCTCGCTGGGCAGTGGCATTCCCAGCCTGACAGGACAGATGGACGTTCTCTTGGAGATGGAGCTCTGGGGAGTGTCTTGCTGGGACACAAACTTTCCATGGTGCCACACGCACTGCAGGGGAAGCAGGATGGGAATCAGTTAATGAGAGGCTGCAAATCACCTGTGTCCTTTAACATATGTACAAGATGTATTTCCATAAGGTATTATACTGTCTCCCAGATTGCATATTTACACCAGTAAACACCAAAACCCCTCTTCTTTATTTAGCTGTCTGTGGAGAAAGTATAGCAGACAGAAGAGATAAAGAGAGAATTCTCAGTTGCTTTAACAAAAAACAAACATCAAACAAACAAAACAATACAAAACAAAGAATTCAAATAACTAAAAACAACTCTATTGTGATTAGTTCACATATTTGTGTGTGTTAATCTGTGCTCTGCAGCACTCCTTTTGTTTCTTTGTTGGTGATTTTCCCCCTCAGGTACTTAAATTATACCTGATTCTTTCTGTACTAGAGCCTCAAAGCATAAATATAAGATCACACCACCTCTGTTGTTCAGGGAAGTATCAGTCACATCAATTTTGTCAGAAGGTGAGAAAAAGCAAAGTCTTCATAGGAATTGTCCAAGGACTTCAAGTAAATTAACTAAACCCTTATTAAATTAATAATTTTTATCTGTCACAGAAGCAACTTCTTATTCTGAAGCATAAGTATTTTGAAAAAAATCAAAAATAGTCATCTAATCATGGTGCCACTAGAATTCTGCCACCTCCAAGATGTAAAAAAATTTCAATAAATCACTAGGTGTAATTTCACTAGATTTTAGCATCCTATAAATGTATGAAGATATAATTACATTTAATAGATAATTTATTTTTAAATCCTTATATTTACTTATTCTTATGGATAAAAAGAAAAAAAGAAAAATTTAAGATAGAAATTTAAAATGTGGGCAAGATCTGTGGAGTGAAGGCTCTAAGCTACTTGTTTTGGAACTAAACAGCAATAATCTCAGTGTAGAAGTTAACCTGATTCTCACTACAATGCCTGTTTCTTACAATTCAAGTCAAGTTATTTTCAGTACTTCACTTTCTGTTTAAATTCTATGTCATACTTAAAGTGAGATCTGAAAGGAAGGTGACAGGAAAGAGCCTTTAAGTAGCCATATGGAAATACACATGCACTGAGCTACAAATAGAGGTACAAAATGGTACAGGCTGGAGTTCAGGAACAAATGGGAGTCCGGGGAGCAGAGCAGACCAGGTTTCTGATACCGTTAAGCAGACGTCTTTCTGCACATGCTATCTGTATTCTTTACAGTGCAGCCATAGTTGAAACAGAATTGATCAAAACAGAGAGGCTGTGATCTCAGGTTTGTTAGGAGCAGACAAACAGCAGCACAGCTCCGTGGAAACAGACAGGGACCTTTCCTGTGCATATGAGGGAACGGCTGGAGCTGTGTCAGAAGTTCAGGCTGGATGTCAGGGAAAGGCTCTCCTTCCCCAGAGGGGCTGGCACTGCCCAGGCTCCCCAGGGAATGGGCACGGCCCCGAGGCTGCCAGAGCTCCAGGAGCTGCCAGGGATGAACAGGGGGGCAGTGCTGGGGTGTCTGAGTTGGACCCAGTGATATTCGTGTGTCTCTTCCAACTCTGTGATACTATGAAATACAAAATGTTGATGCATATTAACAGAATGCATCTCTTAATGGTGACTCCTTCCTGGTTGTCCAGGTAGATAAAAGACAAAGAAATCATATCCTTAGTCTTTCTTTTCAGTTCAGCCTATTTTGGTTATTTGCCACTCCTTATTGCAGTGGTTTTCTGTACAGTGACCCCAGAATGATGCAACTCTACAGAAATGTGTCATGGAGTGCAAAAACCCATTATTTAAAACCCTGTCCCTGTAAGACCAGCTTCCAAATGCAACTATGAAGCAACCACCCCAGTGCTAACAACAGCAACAAGAGATACAGTCTCAAAAGTTATTTAGCATTTCTTCTCCGGGGCTAAGGGACTTTGCTGTTCCAAAGGCCTGAGCATCATCATTGTGTGCAGTGTGTGTCACAGGTGAATAAAGGTTTTGTCAAACCTCACACAGAAACAAATAGGCCAGACATGCAGCAGACACCATTCTCTGTAGTTTTTTTTCAATAAAAGACTTTTCAGAAAAGTCACACCTCTTTTTAGCTGAAATTTAATCTGATTATAGACTCTATAGAATGTGCCTCATTATTATCTAAATACATCCCTCACTAGAGATCAGAACAAAGTTCATTCACCACCTGTTTTGAGCTTCAGAGGCTATAATTTTAACTAAAGCTAAACACAAGGGTGATTTTTATCTCCCACATTCATTTAATTAAACATGGTTCATAAACTGCCATCATTAATACTAAATCACCACGAAAAATCTCTGTAACATTAAATTAACCTCTGATTCTACATTTTTCCTTTTATGTCATATTTGATAAATCTTGCAAGGGGATTTATGGATATTATTTAACTAGAGACAAACAGCTGTATTCAACAGGAAGTACAATTTCTTGCTGTATGAGTCAGAAAATAGGATTACAAATAAAATGCAGCTGCAGGCAGGAAGATGATTGTAAGATGTATGTAGCGCTTCTCATAGCATGCTATTTTGTGATGCTTAAATAATGGAATGCTATGACAAATCCTGGCTCAAATTTAAGTAAACCCCTCAATGTTTAACTATGGATCATTTCATCTGACTTTCTGTTTATCTCTGAACTATTCATTTTATGTCAACCATGCTGTCCCTCTTCATTGATCACTAATGATCAATAGTAATTTTTACCCTTTAGGATGAAATTTGTATCAATTTTCAGGGTTAAAATCACCCTTTTCTTATTTTGCCTAGTCAATATTTATTGTTATGGCCCTGACAAAGTGTATAGAAAACGCCTGTTGTGCACCGTTGTCTCTGGACAGATTTACAAATAGTAGATGTCCCAATCAACCTTATTTCAATAAGGCAAGTCACCTAGACTCTCACAATTTCCTTTCTAAGGTTATTTGGTAGATGCCAAAGAAGTTAGTTCCCTATTTTTTCATCACCAGTTTGTAAGTTCCTCAGTAAGGAACAAACTCATGAGCCCTATGCAGTATTCCATTTCCTGTTCCAATACTGCCACACCCACTCCTACAAATTCCACTTTTCTACTTTACTGCTTACCTTCATTATTGCCAGAATTTTTTGCCACAAGCTGGCAAATAAAATGAGAGACAGAAGTTTCCTTTTGTTCGTTCCTCTTTGTACCTGATGCAAATGCAGCTCTTTAATTAAGCAACTCTGAACACTCTAGCAGATAACCTGGACCTAATTATAGAATCATGGAATCATAGGATGATAGAATTTTTGGGTAAAAGAAGAAATTTGAGATCATATAATCCAACCATTAAACCAGCACTGATAACTCCACCCTTAAACCACACCTCTATCAGATTTACACATCTCTTAAATATTTCCATGCATGGTGACTCCATCACTACTCTGGGCAGCCCATTTCAATTCCTGAACACCTCACAGGTAAAAGAATTTTCTCTATTATCCAATCTACCCCCTCCCTCTCCAAATTTGAGGCCATTTCCCTTCATTCTATCCTTTGATACCTGGAAGAAGGAACCCACCTCCACCTCGCTGCAACCTCCTGGCAGTTGTGGACAGCAAGAAAGCCTTCCCTCTTCATGTGCCATACCATCTGCTCTAGGAGTTGATTTTTTTGGTGTGGTTTTCTTTTTGTTTTGTTTTGTTTTGGGTTTTTTTTTGGTTTTTGGTTTTGGGTTTGGGGGGGTTTTTGTTTCTTCTTTATTTTATTTTATTTTATTTTATTTTTTTCTTTTTTCCCTGTAGCAATTCCTTATTGAAGCAGTGAACATGAAATAGATGTATTGATTGTAAGGGTATCCTGTGATTATTATTTCCATTATTTTCCAACTTAAATGTTTTTCATTAGCAAATTTGAACCCCATTTAATATGAAACTTATGGATACTTGTAATTTTTTAAAATCACTTCCTCATCTGATGCAAGCCAAATGCCACACTAAAATATACATGTATTACATAACAGGAACTACTTTTATCAACCAATTTTGTAGTCTTATCAAATAATGAAATCTAAACTATTTGACAAAACCTATTTTCCATACAACCACATTGACTGGCATGAATTAGAGTCCCTCTCTTTGATTCTCTATTAATGGAAAATCATATTGACTTTTTCATTATATTGTCTGAGTTTGATGTCTGGGTAACTGGCCTATAATTACTAGGACTTTTTAGCTCATCCTTTTTGAATATCAGTACCACAGCAACACATTTTCATAAATCCAGGTTTACCTAACACTTTTTTTTTTTTTTTCAGAATAGTGATTATTATTTATTTGGTTTTTATTTTAATGGTCCACTCGAATGTCCCTGGATATTACTGTGTAGAATTTATACATTTTTATTTTGAATAGATTATGATCCTGGTAATGAGTCTTTCATGACACAGATATGCCATTATCTTCAGTGATGATGTTGAGAAAAAAAAAAAAAGCCATTCATTTTTATTTGTTATTCTTTATTTCATAGTTTTTAGCTCTGTATCCACCATCACTAAAACAGGATGGCCCTGTAAATGTTGTGTTAATATTTTTCTTTATAGGGAAATACACATTTCCTAAATATCATTTGAAATAACATTTTTCTTTCTATACCTTTTCTTGTCATAAATTTCATATGCAACCCATCCATTTATGTTTGTGTCTGTGTCCATTCAATGCTAAATGAGATAATAATGAAAAAAAAAAAAAATTGGTAGTTAATTGCAGCATTCTGAATTCTGGATATTCTTGCCAAGTGTTGCAAATTATAAACTGGAAACTGACATTTTTCTGATCATCTTGGGATCACCATTTTTAATTTTATCATTGGTCTTCAAGAGGAGAAAAGCTATTCATAGGATGAATGAGGAAATAAAAGTAAACATCCTGATGAAATTAGACAGAGCAAAGGCATGCCATATGAGTTGCAACTGTGCTGCCCATTTATGTTTAATTTTATTCAGGGAATTTGTTTAAATTGTGATGAGGAAATACAGATGTAAAACTTCCACACGTTAGATCTAAACTCAGTGCAAATTCACAGTTCATCTCTGAAAGCTCTCGTAATTGTCTCCTCCTTTTCTTGAAAGAGGAATAATTTATCTCATGTTTGTTAAATGGAAACACTGCATAAGTATGCAGTTACTATAACAACAACTGCATCATAATTTCATACCCTGATTTACCCTAACAAGGTGCTTAATAGCCATCTTTTGTTCCAGTAGACTGGAGACTATGACTGAATTTTCAGAAGCTTGGAATGTGTGTATTCCCAGACCATGCACAGGGCTATGCAGGGATGCTGTACCTGCACGTGAAAGGAAGTAAGCTGGAGACTTTTTATCCACTCTCCTTCACTGCTTCCTGCAAGGAGAGCTTCCTGCCTCACCACCTGCCCTTTTCCTCACAGTGAATCCATCGCCGTGTCAGAATCCATTGCAAAGCTGCATTCACCGCTGTGTTTGACACTCATATGTCACACTCATATACCATTTGCTTTATTTTTCTGTGTGGACCACTCACACCGTCCCCGTGTTTCTTCCCCACCTGTGCAGCAGGGCAGCAGGACCTTGTTTTTTCCAGACAATTCTGACCACACCCTTTTACTTCACCATCTGTTGTCTCCTATCTATCTATCCTATGCTGCTGCTATCTCCGTTTTTCCCTTTCAGACTTGCTTTCTCCTGGACCTGCTTTTCCATCACCCTGAATCCTGGCAGTCTATGCAAGAGAAAGGAATGCTGTCTGCTGCAGAGTTCTCCTGGCAAGAAGAAGGCTTTAACCAGAGGGGGTTGTCAATATTCACCACAAAATATCTTTCCTCAGGCACTGTCATTTTAAGAAGTAACAACTCTGGTCTTTCTTTTCCTATGTCACCCTGTGACAATATTTTTCTTATGTCATCCATGTCTCCTATGTTTCCTGTTTCTTTCCCTATGTCACCCTTTCTTTTCCTGTGTTCATCTACGTGCATCCTAGGTTTGTGGAATGGCAGATCAAGCTCAGCATCTGCATCTGACACATGGAGTGTGTCCCCATATGTAGGGGAGCCAAATCTTTGAGACAAAGCTTCTTATGGGCAGCCTAAGGTGGTAATGAGAGGAAAACATGGGAACATTTATTTCACTTATTTCAACATCTTCTCTACCCAGACAGATATTTTTGGAAGCTCTTATTTTTGAAGATTTGAACTAAGCTGCTGATTTATATGAATATAGGGGGGAAAGTTTAGTCTTATCCTTTCAAATGGATCTTAGGTCAGCAGGGTAGTAAATACAGTAACTGAGATACTGTAAGGAGCAGTATCAGCAAGATACTGCAAGAGCTGCTCACTCTTGATCCAAGCACGCTG
>VWZN01017729.1:301344-322638 GCA_013396955.1 Regulus satrapa | reverse complement strand
ACACTGGCTCCCTGTGCCACCAGACCTCTGCCTGCAGCCTGAGGCAGCAACATCACAGGCAGCTGCAGGCTCATGAGCCTGGGGGAGTTCCCAAGTTCCAGGGGGCAGGTGGAGGGTCAGCCCTGGCCCCACACCATCCCTGCCATGCACCCCAGCGGGCTCAGTCTTCTGGAAGCTGTGCCTGAGGGGGAGCACCCTTCCAGGGCTGTGTTTGCCCCGGTGAGGAGCTGCAGTCGATGCCCTGAGTGGAGAAAGGGCTGGATCCTGCTCTGCCAACACCAGTTTGTTCTGCTGTCTTTGTTGGGGGCCTCTGCACCTCTGCAGACGGGTGTAGGGTGATTCATGAGCATGCAGGTGTGTTGTATCTGCACTCAGGCCGTGCTAATCCTGTTTAGTCATTTTTCAGAGGATTTCATTTAGATACTGGGCTGGGGCTCTGCATGCCCTTGACAATACCGAACAACACCATTGCTCATATTTAAACTCTCTGACATAGCTAGTGATGGCGAAATTAAAAGAGACAATGACATAGAGCCCTCACCCAGCAGCGGTTTTCCTCCTGCCAATCACTACTCTTGCATTTCCCCTCCCTTGCTGAAAGCCAAGGATAAGGGGCAGATTTTGCAGCTTACCTGGAAGTCCAGCGGGTCTGAGCTCTTCTGGACTGACCTGCATGCCCAGTCTGTTCCAGGTAAACCTGCAGAGCACACAGGAGGAGCAGGCACCACCTGCAGTGAAAACCCGCAGCAAACCCCTCGCAGAATGTAACGCAGGTGATTTGTGCCAGCAAAGGCTTTGGGCCCTGCTGCTGCTGTGAGCAGCTCACCCAGCCTGTAGCAGAGCCAGAAGCAGCCTGTGCTGCTTGGGCACAGCACCCATCTCTTGCTTCCAGTCCAGCTCTGTACGCACCAGTTTGCTGTCATGGCCCCTCTTGCTGCCTGGCAGAAGGAGAGGATTTCTCTCCGAAATGACAGCTGAAGATACAGATGTTCCGTGGTTTATTCCATGGCTTTTGATACCTAGCAAGTAAGTCACAGCTGGCTTGCCACACTTTTTTTTTTTTCTCCTTTTTTTTTTTTCCCCTCCTGTTATCAGAGCTGAAAATACGGCTTTGATTAGCACTGCAGCAATGGCAAGAGAAGGCCTGTCCTGAAATTCTGGTTTAAAAATAAAAACAGCTAGAGATAAATATTTTATACCCCTTGTGAGTAGATGGAGGCTTTAATTTCATCTCAGATTTCTACCATCATACCACTCAACAGAAAGTGGTGTAGTCATGAGCATCTAGATTAGGAAGGGTATGAATAGTGTAGACTTTTCACTGGTTTTAGTGAGCAGCAGGTACCTAGAAACCTTTACGATCAGGATTTCTGTGACTTTACCCTCAGACTCTACTTCTTTCTATTAGATACGTCATTTCCTTTACTGCTTTTAAAGACTACAGAAAGAGAGCTTTGTGAAACTTAGCAATTAATGTAACTGGCCATAATGTCTAAGTAATTATTAGCTACCCACAGAATAAATGAAAGATTAAAAGGTAGTAATCTTCTTTCCTCTTTGTTGCTCGCCATTAATGGCTTCCTAGTCTTCATACTAAATGGTTATCAAGGCAGTGCTCCATTGCAGAAAATCTGTACCATTCAAATTTGAATTTATTGAGAGCAGGGAATAGGTCCACTTGAAAAGAGAAGAAAAAATGATAAGGAGTTTTGGTTTACAGGGACTTTGCTCCAGTCTTAATCCAAACATTGCTTTTCACATACTGGTTGTCATTAGTGTCACTCGAAATTGCAGCAGACAAAGCCTTTGCAGGGGCAGGGGCAGTGCTTGGCAGTCCATGGACCTGTAGCTCCATGGCTAATGAATTTCCAGAGGGGGTTACTTCTATTTTAGAAGGTACACAGGCTCAACAAATTAAAGAAGTTAAAAACCAGGACACTAGGAACAAAAGAAACTACTTGGCTTCCATCAGACATGGGAAATATTGAATGCAAGATGAGGAGCCATGGCTAGGCTAGTCATTGCCTAGGGAGAAAAAAATTGACAGGGAGGGAGAAAAAAATCAAGTATTTCCAGCTCCATCCCTCATAAAATCCAACAGAAATTAACCCACAGTTTTGCCAGTCATGAGTTATTCAGCAAACCCAAGGTCAGACCAGCGGAGTCTCCATCACACATCATTGGCTGTTCTCTTTATCCCTGTACTGCAGACAGGAAATCAAGAGACAGAGCTTGATCACTGCAATATAGGCAAACATTTGGGGCCAGACTGCAAGGTGATTAAGTGCAAATTAAGGCCCACTCCCATTTAGCAAAGCCCTTATGTACATGTTTTTAGTGCCACTGGAGCTAGAGAGACACAAAAAGACACTTAAATTCCTTCCTGGATCACTGCTAACCACAGTATAAACATTTAAGAATAAATGTAAAGACGTTCTGGGTCGAACACAGCTCTTACTGCATAAATGAGACTGGAAGAGTTGGGAGTTGCAAGTTGCCATTGCAAGTTGAGCTGCATGGCAGGTCCTGGAGGCGAGCAGTTGTCCCGTAAATGGGACTTTCTGGGGCAGCAGGAGAGCAAAAGTGAGCCAAGAGAGGTAGCCAGGGTCTGCAGAATTACAAGTGCATTTTATGTGTGTTTCAGGTTGAATGTTTATATGGGGGTGATCCTGGGAAATGAAAAAAACAGAAGGCAAAACAATGGCCTCTTTTCTCCCATGATGTATGCTTTCCTTGACACAGCCTCCTAATTTCAATAGAGGTGAAGGATGACAGGGATCCGATGCAGGGATCTGAGCTCCTGAGGTGGCAGGACAGTGAGAAAATCAACAGCAGATATATCAGGGGTATATATCACCTCTTGCATGTTAAAGCACACATGCACATTTGTCCAGTTAATATTCTTGGTACAAATGGAAATGATTTCTTGAACTGCTAGACAGGGAGGAGGACCAGGTCCCTGCCCTGAAGAGCTTGCAGATGAAATGCGAAGGCTGCGGGCGGAGAGGGAACACAACATGAGCTGAGGCACAGTTGTTATTCCTGGCACACTCTGAAGCCTCCTTCCCAGTCTGTTGCCTGCCTTTGATGTGAATCATCCCTCCTTTATTGAAAAGCTCCCTTCCTGAGGTGCTCCAGAGCCTTTCGTGCTCCTGGTTTTCATCCTGCCTCTCTAGGTGTCCTTGCATTGTCCTCTTTACATGCCTTTCTCCTCCCTGCTACCAGACTTCCTTAGGACATTGCCTTAGTCCCTCTCCTCACTCCTCGCTTTGTCCCCAGGACAGCTCTATCCTGCCGCCCACTTCAGTGATTGTTTTTGTGCTGACAACTCACAGATCTATTTCCTCAGCATTACCCAGCCCATTCTACAACAGCTCCTGCAGCACCTTCTCCTTTATATCTTTTTCCCTCCTTCCCCCAAAATAGTCTCTTTCCAGGCTGGCCCTCAGTCCTTTCCTCTCTTGCATGTGGCCATGGGAGTGGTAACAACCTTCCTACGTGTCCCAGAGGGTGACTGGCTCACAAGAATGTCTTCTCTGTCTCCTTCATCCCGCTCAGAGACATGGACAGCCTTAGGAGCAGCTGACATGCTCAAGGTCACCAGGCTTTGTGGTCCTACATTGCCTGGGGAAATCCACCCCCTTGGAGAGCCTGCCTTTGTTCCAGCTAGTTTGTCCTGGCTACTTTGTCTGCCCAGCAGAACACTCACAAACCCTGCTTTTCAGCTAAATTTCATGCCTTTCTGAAAGAAAGACCTCTATTTAATCATTCCAGCAGCGTCTAAAACCCCTAATTCCTTCAACATAGTGACAAACAGTTCTGATTATTTGTAGAAAAGCTTGAAAAGCATCGAGCATATTTTATTACCCACAAAAGGTGCCAGAATGGCAGCCATGGAGACTTGTCCTCTATTTATCTCTAGAGCTGGACAGCACAAGCAGTACACATTCCTCCAGAATGTCTCTCTGCTCACATGTTGCAAGGAACATGGTGGCCCGTCACCATGAGAGGATGGTACTTTCTGTTCAACCCACTGAGTGTTTTTTCAGTGGTGGAACAGCAGCAGTCAGATTGCTCATGGGAGCAGCTGGGGAAGCCCCCAAGGGACTCGCCACAAAACCAACTGCCCTCTCAGAGGCTGTGGGTGATTCGGTGGGGGTGAAGCTGTGTCTGCTCCTGTCTTTTCAGGCAAGCCAGGTCTCATCCAAAGTCAGTTATGATCTTTGGAAGTGCTGCTTGAGGGGCTGTGAATTGTCATCGGGGATGTATGGAGGGAGCAGACCCCATGCTTCCTCATTAAAGCAAAAAATGCAGTAGATTTGCTGGAAAAAAAAAAACAAAAAACGAAACCCTGGAGGTTCTCTTTTGCCACCAAAAGATGGATTAGAAGATTAATTCTGAGAACACTTTGCTGCAAAGCTTAGCTGTTACTGTTGTAAAGCCGCAGAAAGGCGAGATCCCACAGATTGTATCTGCAGGAGGAGCAGCAAAGGTTATGGGCAGCCTCACCAGCTCCTGGTGGCAGTGCTTCCTCAGAGGCCAAATGCTGCAGCAGGGCCTGGAGCCTTCCTCCAGAGCAATGGCACTGTCCTGCCCATGCAGGGGTTCAGTGTTTGTCCCTGCTTTGCAGCTAGTGCCAGGGAAATTATTCAGCAGAGAGGTAAATAGCTTACAGGAAACTCTACTCCTCATCTTCCCCCTTCTCCTGCCCCACTTTGCAGCACCACACACCAAACACAGATGTGCAGTGACATTTTTTAATTATGCACTGATTTGTTAGGGTTATGCAAGAAGAATATTAAGCACTCATTGCTACCATTCAGGCTGGGCCTTATATTTTCTTTATGTGCACTGATGTTAAAAATAAAAAGAAGCAAAATTTTCTAGCACAGCCAGTCTGGATAGGGTTGGTTTTACTTTGTAAAAGGAAACATAGCTCACTTAGAGGACTTTTCTCTTTGTCAATAATTAAACAACTCAGCACTTGTTGAGGCAGCCCTGGTAGGTACCAGGATCAACCAGCCTTGACCACATGAGACTAAAACTTTCTACCCTGTCTACAGCATGGATTTTTTAAAAAAAGTCCTGTCAGTATTAACCTTGACAACTTCACTGTCAAGGGCACACCTTCACAGCAGATGGGGTACCAAAGAGGCGTGCATTGAAAGAGATGTCTGGGTTGTGCCTGCTCTGAGCTGTTTCATGTGGAGGTTCTTCCTAGAAACAAACCAGGCACAGCTGGTTTCTGCTCAGCCTTTCGGTGTTGAGGTGGAATTCAGCTGCTGCTGGCGCTGCTGGGGCTGCACTGCACTGCAAAACACCTTCCGTGCAAACAAAGGGGAGGGATTTCTGTCAGCAAGTCAGATTTATATTTCCCTCAGAGTGCATTTTTTAAGCACAGTAATGAAAGATCAAACAGTATCGCAATTTTTTCAAGTTAATCATATCCTTGAGGATGTCACTGTGGACTTGGCTGAAGATGGGGATGTGAGAGTGTTGGTACAGAAACAGGAGAATATCTGACCTCTGGTTAAGGTCCTTGCTTTAAGGAATAATAATAAAAAAGGGAGGTCTTTATTTTTGGTCCAGAGCAGTGAGGACAGAGTTTCAGCAGAAGGAACCATGTGCTGTCCTCTGCAAAGGGCATGATTTATTTATTTCAGAAAGCTGTCCATCAGCATGTACAGAACAGGGGAGCAAGACGCCCATGTGAAGGGTCAGTCTTTCAGGGCTGAGGGGCAGAGGAAGTGGGACCTTTCTGTTTGCCTTCAGGCAAAGCTTTCCTTTTTCTGCATCACCATTCTTGTTCATCTGCTCTTTTACCATCATCATCTGGCGACATGAAGCACTCTTGTTGTGGGAAGGACTCTCACTGTGTGTCCCAGTCAGGGGGAGGGAGGAATGGGTGAAGGAGAGTTGAGACAGAGGTGTGTGCCATCTCCCTTGCCCATGGATAGCAAGAAAGGTGGAGGGTTAATATACCAGAGGGAAACTACTGTGTAAGGGCAAGTCCCTGAGAGGCAGCAGGTGTAGGAAGGTGTTGAGCTGGGGCTGCACTGGTTTCAGTGCTGGAGGGCTGGGATCAGGGAGAGAGCCCTGATTTCCCCTGACACAGACCCTGTGGCAGATACTTACAGTCAGAAGAAAGCTCTGATGGCCTGAAGGCGTCTTTCCTCAGCGTAAATGCTTGGAAAATGTGGGGACAGAGGTTTCCCTGTGGCTCACTTTTCTTCTTCTCAAGGCCCGTGTTTCTGCAGATGGCTTCACAAAATCCCCCAACAACCACTCTCTTCTTCTGCTGCTCTCCAACATATTATGTCTCTTTGTCATACTGGTTTGTGGTTATCTGGCCATGGTTCCATGTCTAATAACCTCTAAGCAAGACCCGTGGGGCTGAGGAGGCTGGTCCTACCTGCTGGGAGCAGATGGGCAGGCTGTAATGTCCAAGCAGAGCTCTGTGTCCTCCCTGGAACGGTGAGGAGTCAGGGCTGCTACCAGCAGAGACAGGTGAAAAACAGACCTTTCCCCTCCCTCCTTTCCTGCTTTCTATTTCTCCTCTTTATTTATGCTAATGTGTTCTGCACTGGAGTCATAATTAAATACATATTCATATAGAAATGTACAAAGCTCCTGCCTGTACTGTGAAGCTCTCTGGAGCTTAACTGCTTGAGACTTGTCACAGGAAAATATTTCTCCCTATGAAAACAGGCTTCCTACAGCTGGGCTATATTATTGCCTTTTAATATTGCTGGCTCTGCCTACCCTGGGAAGGATTTTCTGACAAACTCCTACTGGAGATACAGCTTTTGCCGGTATAACTTATACCAGTTTCCTAAAGAAACTGGGGCTTTCGTTGCCAGAGGTATCTCACTGATGTTGTAATTTGTTCCCACACTCTTTGCTATGCTGGCAAAACTTGAAAGTGCGGTTCACTGTTTTTCTTTCTCGGTGCCTTTTCTCCTAAGTTAGCTTTTCTATCCCTGTGCTTACCCCAGCTGTTTCTCTGGGCACATCTGATCATCTATTGTCTTCAGAATAGCTCCAAGTAATGAGAGGGGTGGGAAGCTAATGCTATTTGGAGGGTCTAATCAGATGCTGGCTCCTTGTAACAGAGCTGTATCAAAATCTGGAGCTTGGTTACACTTCAGAAGGGAGTGCAGAGACAGAGAGGGCCAGGACAGCAGAAATAGGGTCTAAGTAAGTTGGAAGTTGGGTTTAAGTAGGAATTTGGGTTGGAATGGCAAAGAGGAGCCAGGGACAGCCTGAGTGGAGGAGACTTCCAGCTGAAGGCAAAGGCAAACAGTGAAGGCAGCTAGCAGAGACAGAAGGATTGTCAAGACAAGGCAGACCATGCTCACCATCATGTGTTAAGGCCATTTCTGTTCTCAGTATCTCAGCCTGATGTTGATATCAGTTTTTTTGGGGTCTGGCAAGATGACTGGCATCATACATAAATTGGATCCATCTCAGAAATTTCACATCCTTAGTCAAACACAGCACATTACGAGTTAGGGGCAGAGTCCTGAATGTGCCAGTGATGTGCCAACCCCCTAGCCAGCATCATTGGTGCAAACCCAGGATCCCAAACCTTTAGCTTAGTTTGTGCTGTGTTAAATGAAACATTCTGTTCTTTCTCTTTGTACTGGTGAGACTGAGGAGGAAGGTCTGAAAGTCTGAAGTTCCTGAAGACTCCTATAGTTGAATTGTTTAAAAAAATCCCAAGTACAGTGAATGTTTTCACTGCAGTGCCTGGAGAATGGGAGAGATGCTGGGATTATGAATCAAATATCTTCCTGGTCCAGAGCTACCAGATCTTACACCTGACCTCTTCTTTACAACACCCATCCTAAGAGGGCCAAACCCCTCCTCTTGCACAGGCACGCGTCTCTCCTCACTTCCTGTGGTCTGACTCATCCTCGTAGATGTGAACAAGCTTTGGCAGACTAAAATGATTGTGTGATGAGGTGACATACCAACCCCCAGCCCTGTCAGAGACATGGCAAGTGGCAGTGTTGTATGGGAGGGAAAGGAGCAGCTTCCTCCATCCTGAAGGGAGACTTCCCATGCTGTGCAGCATGACAGGTCAGAAGCAGCAGCTTCTTGCAGCAACTCTCTGCACTGATTCCCTGATGTCTGCAAAGCCACGTACAGCTCCTGGGTGCTCAGTCTGCTGGAGTGTCCTTGCTAGCTGGCAGCTGGCTCGGCACAGTGCTGCCTCCAGGTTTCTGGCTCAGTAATTGAAGGATCAGAAGATGATGTTGAAAGAAACAGATAATTTTTAGGGCCTCCTGATCTTGTTAATGAGAAGAAAGTGATGTGCTTTTGGATAACCCCTTGGTATGATGTGTTTATTTCAGAAACAGCACAAACACCTGTTCCCTGAGCAAGATAGTGATTGATCAAGCCTGAGCTTCACACTCATTTAAAGCATATATAGCTACTGCTACTGAAAGCAGTGGTTGCACACACACAAAACTCAACTAGATTGAGTCAGAACAAAGCCAAGTGTCCTATTGCTCTTTGCTTTGCCAGTCACCAGCAAAACAGCGGCACACAAAATGCTTGAGTGCTTTCAGCAGCCTGTCCTACAATACAAGTGTGAGGAATTTAGGTTGTCTTGGATCTCTGACAATGGAAGAGATTACCTTTACACCTAGAAATTTGTCAAGCCATCAGAGTCAACGTGAGGTGTGCTCCCTACAAGACTGTGGAGCTCATACAGTATGCTCTAAAAGCTTTATGAGGCTGTCCATGACACAGAAACATGTGGTTGGTCCATGTCTGTGACAAAGGGTCACTTGAGCTTTTTTTACTTAGGAAGACAAGATCACTGTATTGGGACCATAAGCAGAGAGACAGAACTTGAATATTTTGTCCTAAAATTGAGAAGTCCCCTTTAAAAACCCAAACAACCCCCCAAAGTCTCAGTGGCAATAAGCAGTCACTATAGGAAGCAAAACAAAACTCTCCTGCTTGTCTTGCTTCCCAGTGCTCTCTTGCTGGATGTGAAAGCATGTGAGGTCACACAGTGACCTGAATGAAGGAATTAGCCTGCATTAAAATTCACCAAGAAAAAGTGTTTGTGAGGGATCAGCACTCCTGAAGCCAAAGAGGAAGATGACCTCAGGGTGAGAACTAGTGACAGGGGGCAGGGGAGGCCAGGACAGCTTCCTCTGGCAGGGGGTGCCATAGTCTGTGATCACCAAGCCTTAGTTCCAGTTATCCCCTTCCAGGGCCAGGTTGCAAGGTTGTCCCTCCCTGGCCTCACACGAGGCTACAGCCCCAGCCACGTCCTGCAGCTGAGTGAGTGCAGGGAAGAGTTTCTAGATGAAGCATTTGCTGCTGCTTTCTTCACACTCAGGAGTGTCAACAGCCCGCCTCTGCTTCTGCCCCGGCCGTGTGGTACCTGTGGTCTGGAAAGGCTCCATCTGGGCCGTGCCTTGCCCTCTGGGTACCTGCTGGCAGTGCAGAACCTACATTTCCCAGTCTGACTGGAAGAGTGGGTTGCTTTAGCCTTTTAAAGGTGTCTCTAGCTGAAGCGGTTACATCAAGGGCCAAGCAAGGCTTGGGGTGGTGGGTTGACAGCATTTTCCTCTGAGGTTGTGCTATTGCAAAGCACAGCTCAATTAGCTGAGAGAATCTGTCCCAAAAGCTCAATGCTGATGCAGGGAAGTAACACAAGGCAAGTCAAAAGTACTGTCTCCTAGTTACCATTTTTCTAGCAGTAGTTCCTTATTTATTAGGCACTTCAGACTTGCAGAGGACACAAGGAAGCTAGAGTATATTGCAATGCCTGCATGGGTGTCTTGTAATCAGACTTCTCCTTCCTCTTGGGCTTCCTGTTCTAATGTGTGGATGTGGACACAATTCCTTCATGTAGCCTGAGCTCTGAGAGTGTGAAAGCTTTGACTGTATTTCATATGAGATGATTAAGGACTGGTTTCTGAGAACAAAAGCAATTGGACTTGTGCGACTCTTATCTATTTACTGACCAGGAGAAGATAATCAGTGCTTCGAACTTATGGCACACCCAGTAAGACACAGAACTTCACTTGTTCCTCCTTTGAACTCCTTAGAGCACTCTGCTTTGAGTCTTTGTCATTTGCTTTGCTGCTCCACACCATGCT
This sequence comes from Regulus satrapa, assembly GCA_013396955.1. Taxonomy (NCBI): domain Eukaryota; kingdom Metazoa; phylum Chordata; class Aves; order Passeriformes; family Regulidae; genus Regulus; species Regulus satrapa. The sequence goes on along the minus strand of VWZN01017729.1, from coordinate 312,511 downwards.
GTCTGTCTGACTTATGTCTTTACTAGGTATTGCTTCTGATGCAGTAGTGCATGAGAAATCACATAATGATCAGGGTGCTGTGGTTTAGGTGCGCTTCAAAACCAAAATCTAATGCTTGAGATTTAGCTCTGGTAGGGGACTTAATTTAAAGGCTCTGGAGCTACTCCTGGGAGCCCGAATTTTCCCTAGTGGTGGGTATTTCTAGGGCAAAAGCATTTGTCTAGAGACCATATCTGTCTTCACGTTGGGTCCCTTACCATGCTGAGCCATTGCTGGCTCATAAATTATACTAAAAATAAGAAAGCAGTATTATTAATTCCTAGGTTCATTGCTTCCCTGAACAAGGTAGATAACAATGGTTATTGGTGAGTCTAAAATTCTGCTCACAGAATTCAGTAAAGAATGAATTTTCTAGGCAGGAAAAGAAGGATAATCAGTGATGCACATCAATGGCAGGGGATGCAAGGTCCCAAGTAAAAAAATGCTCACGTGCCTCAAGAAGCTTCAAAGATTGTTAAAATTAGAGGTGAGGTGGGCTAACCCTTCCCTCCACCCCCTTCACTTCAGAGGAGAGTCAGAGGAGGAATCAAACATCATAGCTCCCATTGTCAAAATCACCCCTGGAGAAGAAAACCTCAGGATGTACAATGGGCTTAAAGACAACCAGACACACAAAGAGCACAGAGGTGGCAACTCTTCAGATAAATAAACAAACAAGCAAGCAGATAGCCCTGTGACAATGTCTGCCTGAAACGTGCACTTAGAGTTAAGTTTCCAAATCCTAGAAAGTCCATGTTTCTCCCACCTCACACATCTCTCCCTGTGCCTCATCCCCTCGCAGACAGCGACAAACCCCCTCCCTGCCTTTGATTTACAATTAAATTAAGAATTACTTTGGTAAAAAGCGGTGCTTTTCCCCGCCTGCTTTGTTTTGTGCCTCCAGGCTGTGCAGACCCCTATTGCTTGCTGTGCAAGAGACAGCGTCACACGGCGTGTGAGGAGCTGCAGGAACTGAAACCAGTTCTATGATTTATAGCACTAATAAGGCTCAACTGCCATTTCTTGTGGTTTCCTCCCAAGTTGTCTTTGATAATTTCTACTTGTACCACGGTTATTGTTGCTGCTGCTAGGGTTCAGTTGGCAGGTAACTTGCACTGTTTCTCAAGGTCTGTTCCTTTTTGGCTCTCTTTATTGTGTTATTAATAAACATTTATGTTTGGGGAGTGCCAGAAGGGGTCAGCTAGGCACTGTCCCTGTGCTTTCCCCTGTCATGCTCAGGATTGTCAGAGGGAAGAAAGATGTGCTGTGCCATGAGGAGTTTACAATCACATGGTGACAGCCTCTCTTTCCAGAACTCTTCCATGACAGGAAGGCTGTGGCAGCTCTGCTAGTGGCCACACAACAACAAGCCATCCTGCGTAGGGCTGTTCAGGCTCACTCCTAAAGGGCTCTATCTCCTAAAGCCCTGCCAGGTCACACTGGGATGATTTCTAAGAGTTTGCACCTGGATGTGCTGCTGGCACCTATCACCTCTGCAGGTGAGCACCTGTGAGGCAGTTGTAGCTGGTTCTTTCTCTCCAGCACATCTCACATTGCCTGTGAGATGCTGCAGCAAAGAGCAGGCTCATCTGCCACTCCCGCCATCCGTGGGGCAGAGTCAGTGACCACCAGAGGAGAGATCCCATGGACAATGTGCAGCTGCCTGTTTGAGCACAACCCCTCAAAAACTGCCCCAGCATGAACTCGCAGGCCTGGCATGTGGACACCTCACCCTGGCTGAAGCAGGTCTCATGGTGGGGTCAAGTCCCAGCCTTTTTGTCACAGGTCATAGCTGGCATCAAGACAGAGGAGAAGGAGGATCCTGCCAGGGGGAAAAAATGGTGTTAGAGGGATTGTAAGTGGGGACACTTCTTGGGGAATGGCAGTAGAGAAGGAGCATTGTGTTCGCTACAGTCTGTTGGTTGCAGCAGAGTTGGGCAAGAGAGAATCTGCATGTACCCCCTGATTTATGTGTTTCCCTTGTGCTCATTTTTGGACTGCTTTCTGCCTGCTTTTGTTAACTTGGCTGGAGCAGAGACTGTGAAAACAACGGAACATTATCACTCAAGGATACTGGAGAGTCTTTGCTGACACTCACGGTTCCTCTTTGATAATTTGCCTGGTGGAACATGTGTGAAGCATTACAGGCTACACCACAAAGATGCTGATGAAGAGTGGCTGTGGCATTTTTTCCTTGCTCCTGAGCAGCAGCAGCAGCAGCAGCAGCAGCCCGTGGCTGGCTGCAGCTGCACAGATCATGGCAGAGCTGGGTCTGGGTTTCCCCAGGCTGCGCACAGCAGGAGAGGGCCCTGGCAGAGGTGGAATTACTGCTGACCCAACAGACCACTCTGGCTGAAAAAATTCAGTGCTGCCGAAGAAATACAGCTGCCTACTGTGCTCTGCCTGGATCCACGTGCCTGTGAGAGGCAGGCAGGGCAACTTGAGGGTTGAGTGGGGAGGGAGATGGTCACAGAGATGAATTCAAAACTCCATGCTATTTCCCACCTGCTCAAATCTTCAAAGCTAATGAGGCCACCAAACTGCCCTTGACAGTCTGTTATCTTAGCCAGGGCTACAGATCTGCTCTTTTTAGACTCTCCCATTTCAGTTTCCAACTATGCAGCAAACAGAGGTCTACTACATGTTTGTCTGAAGGGCACAGGAGGGCCCTCAGTGTCTAGTTTATCAGAGCAATAGTGTTGCCATCAAAGTGATGCAACCCTAATGGCAGAGCACCTGAGACTTGGCAGCACCTTGTTCCCAGGAGAAGATAAAACCACAGAGGAAAAGAGAAATTAAAGGTGCTGTAACATGAAGGCAACAGCAAGAGTTTCGTAATGCAAATTTCCGTACCTGAGTACGGAATATGAGAACTGCATATGTCTGCTTTCTGGAGCCAGTCATGGTTCAGGGTGTGTCTGGTTTGAAAAGGCTTGTGGAAATCCAGATCCTTTTTTTTTCTTTTTTTAATGGTCTGACTTCTCAAGGCAGTTTGGTATCTTCTCTTTGAGCCTTCCTAGGAGGAGGCCCAGAAGCCTTGGCTAGTGGAGAGCCCCAGATCCTCAGCACTGAGCCCTGCTTCTCCAGAGCTACATCCAGGGGGAGTTCTGGCTGTGGCCATAGCATCTCACTGAGTCCTGAAAGGAGACAGCTGAGTCAAATCAACAGCTCTGGGACAAACGCTTCCAATATCAACGGAGTTAGATCCATCTGCTGCTTTTTGGAAAGCAGTAAATTATTGCTTCTTCCCCTGCTGCACACACACACACACACACACACACACACACACACACACACACACACACACACACACACACACACACACACACACACACAAACACCCACAGACTTCACAGTCTGAAGATCTGCTGTCTTTCCTGCTAGAAGGGCAATTTCTACGCTCATTTTCTATGCTCATTTGCCAGTAAAACCAGCTCTTCTCTCAGATAAACTTTTGAAATAATTCTTGCAGGCAGCTAAGAGAACTTGCCGTTATAATACTTGACATGAATCTTCATGACACTGCACTGGGGTTCATTTCTCCTTCCTTCTATCCCAGTGAAGATGCAGTGGGACAACTGAGGCCGTTCTGAAGGTCAGCAACAGCATCACCCTTCATGGCTCTCTAATTTGCCTTCCAGACCATGTAGGAGGCTCTAACCTGGGTTGACGTGAGAAGCTTCACTGAACTGTTTCCGTCATCTGATCTCTTGTGGCACAGCAAAGCTTTTGAATCAATCTGCCAGTTGCTTATACTTGGAAAAGAGCATTCATGGATGAGCAGGGAAGTTTTCCAGGCATTAGCAGGTAGAATGGATCAGACCAAAACGGCAAGTCACTTTAAAGAGAAGTGGAAACACAAGTAAAACCAAGGAAAATGTTTTGTTGTAAATATTTCTATAGTTCTGATTATTTTTGTTTCAGCTTTTTAAAATTAAAAAATGTTCCAACTTTATTTTTATTCCTCGCTTTTGTTCTTTATCTCTCTTTCTGTTAGATTCTTCCCACCTTATAGAATCACAGCATCATAGGACAATGGCTTGTGTTGGAAGAGGCCTGGAAGATCCTCTAGATCCAACCTCCTTGCATGGGCAGGGACCTCTCATGAGACCAGGTCACTCAGACTGCTCTTGAACACTTGTGGGGAGTCCACAGTGTCTTTGGGCAATCTGTTCCAGTGCCTCACCACACTCACATTTAAGAATTTATTCATAATATATAATCTAAACCTATCTTCCTTCTGTTTAAGTGATTCCCTGTTGTCCTATCACTGCAAGTCCCTCTTCAGCCTTCTTGTAAGACCCCTTTGGGTACTGGAAAGCTGGTAATAAGGAGTTAGGAATTATGTAAGTAAATTAGATATTTATTTAGATTTGTTACTAAGGAAGTAAGACACAGGAGGAAAAAAGGGTCAGAAGAGATTAGAAAATTCAAGTGGCACATGAAAATAAAAAAATGAGTGAGATTCACCTACCTAACCTAAGGCAAAAAGAGATGCATGAGGTACTTCAGGACTCCCTTCAGCCCCAGCTTTGTAAAGGCATGGTCTCTGTTAGGTCCTCTGTCATGTCTGCAGCTGTGTGCAGATGTCCCCAATGCTCCAACACATCCCAAGGGCAGCACACGCCCCGGCCTGGGCAGCAAAATCACCTTGGCTTCTTCTATCCTTGCTGAATAGAACAGAAATTTTTTGACGGATGCACGGAAATTTTAGGATTCAAAGAAACACCTAGACATTGTGAGGGATTGAAAAATAACATTCTCCCTTGTACAAGTTTATTAAAGTCTTCTTAGAATTAGTGTCAAGGCAATAACTTGTGGCATGCCAGCCCAGCTGCATTTGCTGCCATCTTCTATAAATGTGCCTTTAGCTGGCAGGCAGGCACAGAACAGAGGTTTCCATAAGCTGTTCTTTTTAATGTAAAATTACCTCTTAGTGTGTTAAACTAATTTTTGCTTTTAGCTTGTAAGGTGTTAAATGCGGGAATATGGCTTTTGTCTGGAAGGCTCAGCCTCTTGCAAATATACCTGCCTCAAGGTATTGCATATTTAATGATTATAACTATAATTTTAAAGGGGTTATTTTGTGTGTGTGTTTGAAATGTGATTGGTGTTGACCATGACAGGATATTCACTATTTGCCTGAAAAGCCTCATAACCTAAATAAGCATTTACCATCAACCTAATCTAATCAAATCATAATCAATACTGATACTGTGGAATCTTGTAAAACATGACCCACGTGGCAAGTTCTGCCACTTGTTAATTACGTCCTTGGAGGCAGCAGTCAATAACTCCCAAGGGTTAGATGGTTCCTACTTAGTCAGGTGTTTTCAGGGAGTACCACTGACATTTAATAAGGTTCTGCAACCACGGAAAACTTTATACTATGACAAATTAAAAGGCTTAGGAAAGATAGCANAGTCAGGTGTTTTCAGGGAGTACCACTGACATTTAATAAGGTTCTGCAACCACGGAAAACTTTATACTATGACAAATTAAAAGGCTTAGGAAAGATAGCAATTAGAGAACTGTTTAAAAAAAAGCAAAAATAAAAAAAGCTGTCCATAGAGCCCTGCAGAGCAGGAATACAGGGAATTGACAAGACAATTTTTATTTTTTCATAAAAAATGTTTAAAAGAGGCTTGTGTCTCATCCAAAACCAATACGCAGCCTGGACCAGCATATAAGTCACCACAAGTGTTTCTTTCAAAAAAAAGTCTAAACCTTTGGCTTGGGTATTTTCAACATAGTTTCACAGAAAGAAGCTCTTCCAGCATCTGGCAGATGAGAATGTGTCTAAATTAGTATGTCTGCTGATATTCAAAGCAGATAATCTTGTTCTTTTCTCTACACTTAATATGAGAACATTTGTGGTGAGAGCAATTTATGAAAGAGAAAAACTTTGAAGAGGAAAGGATAAAAGCAAACATAAACTCACTGCCTTTTCTTCTCCTGGAGAAACTTGTTTTTAATTTTGTTTTAAGCTGCTGATTGAAGTGAGTGAGTCTTGTGAACATACACATATGGTTGGGTTTCTGTGCCACAGTTTGACCACCTATGTCTGTTAGTTTAGAAGAATGTGAGCAGAGAGCTGGGGGGCTGCATATACTGGATATCAATATTCAGTTATAGGTGCTGTTGTTCTTTTCTATTTTCATTGATTTATCTGCTTACAGGAACAGATTGAATTGCTCATCTATGCAGAATGGAGGAAAAGGCCCCTGGAAACAAAGACCAGGGCTGTACTACTGATGAGAAAGCAATGTACAGGAGAGGCAAGGTGAGGGGAAGCACTGGTGGCCTTGCTCTGTGACTCATAAAGACCCGCTCCAAAGGCACTTGTGGAATTCCCAGGGCATCCAAGCAGTGCCTACCCACCCAGCCCCTGCTGAAGGGGCAGGTCCCAGCTCTGGGTTTGGTTGTGAGGTGGGTGAGAACTCACACCTGCCTCTGTCCGCAGGCAAACCCGATGCATTGGCCATGTGAGTACCCCTGTGCTCATTGTCTTGCACCTCGTTCCAACTCAGCCTGAGTTCTGGTGGCGCTGTGTGCCATAGCACAGGAACTATAGAAATGTGTGCCACTGTGGCTGGAGAGGGCTGGCTCCCTGAAACACCTGAGAACTGTGTGCACTCCTATTGCAAAGGCAAACTGAAGCAGGCTAGTTTCTTCCACGCCAGAAACTCATCTTACTTTGCAGTACAGTAAGCTGAGAACTTGCACATGGCCAGTGACTCTGCACCAGCTACGAGGCATTTCTCTACTAGGTGTGGTAGCATTTTTAGCCCTTTATAACACGGTTGGAGGGATAAGTCTGGTCATGTCCTCATATATCTTTCTTTGCCTCACCTGGTAGACAGTGGCCCTTTCAGAACAGAGACAAGCAATGTGACATTTCAGGTACTACTGCACTCTTAATCACAAGTCATTCTAGCAGCTGAGGTGACTAACGTAATAAAGACACACACATGTGCATTGACACAGACAGTAAACTGTGCAAAAATTACTTTGCAAGTAATTTCTATTAACTAACTAAAAAATACTGTGATGTGTATTCTGCTGCTGAAGTCTTTGAATAACAAAGCTGGTCCCCACACTTAAAAATAGCAGCAAGGTATTAAGACGTACAGGTCGGTTCAACAGGAAAGAAGAAAACACCTCTCAGTAGGAACAGAGGAGTTTAGTTAGGTCTTGTTTCTCTCGCTGACAAACTGCTAAAAAAATTAGCTTTGTTTCAAAATGAACATTGCATTTAGTTCAAAGTGAAACACTCAAATGCCCACAGAAGTGGAAGGAAGGGGTTAGATTCAGAGGGGGAGTGTGGAGGTGAGATGGCTGTCCCTCTCCTGTCGGGAGGCAGTCGTGTTCACTTCAGGGGAAGAAGTAGCCTCAGTGAGTCAAAGATGCTAACATGACCCTGACACCGTGCAACATTAAACACTTGAAAAAGGTTTTGGGTTTTGAATTCAGAGACCTCAGCCTACTTGGTTACCATGGCAAACAATCACCAGTAGAAGTCTTTTAACCTTTAATTAAAGATACACAAAAAGGAGGAAAAACAGTTTAAGCACTTGAAAAATAAAGTATTAAGTAAGACTTTCCTTTTTAAAAGCGTCCATTATTCCTCTTCCCTTGGCTGTTGGCAGTTCTTAGAGCAATCTTCCTTCCCTTTATTTAAGTTCATAGCAGCAGAAACTGTTCTTGGGGAAAGAGAGACACTCATCGAGATAGACTGGATCTGTTGTTGTTACCCATTTTGGACTCTGCTCACTTGAAGACACACATATGCACAGGGGGAGAGAAAAAGAATAGCAGAGAAAAAGAAAAAGGCTACTTCCTTTTCTGGTGTGTACTTTTACTTGCAGCTTCAATGCTAGGAAAGGACAAGCACAAAACCTGGCCTTAGCCCCTCTGAGATCTAAGAGACTTGTACCAGTGTCTGCCTCTTTTGGGCACTGGATTTAGGAATATCCCTGACTGTTGTTCACAGCTGGGTTGCACAACCCCTACCCTTCCTGCCTAGGCAAGTTTGTTCAAACAGAAGGTGAAGGAGAGAGAACAAGAAGCATGTGAGGAAATGACCAAACAACTAAGAAAGGGGTCACGTCAGGACCTCATCTCCCAAGTGGGTTTCCAGTGAGCTGAAGTTAGAGGAGCTAGCAATGACATCTGTGTGTCTCTTGGCCAAAATGGGGCCAAGAGGTCTGATCAGATCAGGTAACTAGGTGCCAACAGTGTCACAGTGTTAAGTTAGGTCTCAAAGCTGGCAATGTCAGATTTCCATTTTCTGTCCACCTATCCTGTTATCAGTAACAAAATAGATGTTTCTAGAAGATGATGAATACGCCAACGGCCACCAGTTAGGTTTAGTTCCTGTTTTGAACCATTTTTTTTTGGCATTCAGAGCTGTGTTTTTTTACCTTATAAGCTTTATTACACGGCTTTGGCTGACACAGTTGTGCAGGATGTGCAATGCCTTCTGCTCCTGCTGTTTCTACTCTTCTGATTTCTGAGGAGTATCACAGCCCTGAGCACAGAGGGGCTCCTGGTGGGGGTAATCTGTCATCTTCTACATTCCTTAGTAGTTCAGTACTCATTAGCACAACTTGGGGAAGCCAGGAGAACCATTTCCATATGAGGGCCTCAGCTGAGGGTCTAGAAAGATCTTGCAGACCAAGACACACCAGTTGCAGAGAGTGAGAACAAACACACCTTAGTATGCAGCACAGCACAGCCTTATGGTATTCTCCTGAGAGATAAGTGATGCTGGTTCAAGTTCCCCCAGGCAGACAAGGAAATTAAACCCAGGACTCCCACATCCTTTATGAATGAATAAAAAGTGGCTGTCTTCCTCTCAGCTTTGTGAATATAATCCTGACATTTTTTTTCCAGTAAAGCAATTTGGTAAGTCCACACTGAATCTGACAATCATTTCAGGACAATGGAGAAAGCATTTTTCAATGAGAAGAATACTGACTATAAAAAAAAATCCTCATGAACATAGTGACAATAAAACAACTGGACAGACCCCACTGCCCTGCTGCTTTATATCCAATAGCTGAGGGATACAAAATCTCTATGGCTTTCAGGCAATGAGGGAATTTATCTGGCAATGTGAAATCTTGGCAGGCAAAAACCATTTTGAGGAAGCAATGAAATGCTCTAGGAATGGCAGACAAAACCTGAACACCGGCGGGACTGCTCTGAGTCCTGACACAACTGCAGTGGTGTACAGAAAACTGTGAGGATCACACATACACTCTTTGTGTATGGTATGACCCAAGTCCCCTGTTCTAATTAGGTGCTGAAGGCCTGAGAGAGTTCAGACTCTATGATAGAGTTCAAACAGATGCCTGCATGAGGTCTTGTCAGCACCTCTAAGATTGAGAAAGGAAGCAGAGGAAAAAGGGTTCTTTACTTCTCTGACCTTCTTTACTGAACCTAGAACTGTGTCTAGTGGTGACGATGTCCAACAGCATGGCAGACTTTGGGGGAGAGTAATGGTTCTCCAGAAATGGGCTATGTCTCAGTAAAAAAAAAGTTGGGTTTTTTTTCCACCTGATGAGTTCCCTGTTCTAGCTTCCTGCTAGGCTACCCACATGTTGCTAGCAGTATGAGGGAGAAAAGAAAATATGTGGCTGGAAGTGGAGGATGAAACAATTTCTGTTGGTCATAGCCTACATCACAAGCCTGTCTAGTATGACCATGCAAATATAACTTCTCTGGTCCTTTACCTAGAATTGCTTTAAATGCCACACTGCTTCACAGCTCCTTTATTTTAGGGAAGAGAGATACTATGCAGGTGAAATGCAGAGTAAATTGGATTGCAGATGGCCAGGCCACTGTGCAAGAGCACACTGTGGGAGAGCCAGGTGGTCCTTAGCAAGGGGCAGTGGGGATGAAGCTGACCTGGAGGCTGCAGGTTTGTTCTGACAGGCACCTTCCTCACCCCGGCAGCCAACATGAGTTCATTTCTACACCTGTACACACACATGCTGTGGTACACCAGGTGTGATGGGGAACCAACAGGGACAGAAAAAAGAGGCTTGTCTGGCCCCAGTGGCCATAAAATAGATCTGTTACTGTGCTGGCCAAGATGGACAGTAGCAGCAAAATGTTTTCTATCGTGCCTGCTCTTAGAGCTGTGCACTGGGTGCACTGAATGTTCAGGGTAGAGAAGAAGCAGAAATTTGCTTTCCAAGTCTGCTTAGAATCAAGTCTGTGCAGGCACAGCAGTAACGACTGCTGGTGTGCTCACAGCTCTGCTCTGGGGACAGTGCTGTCACTGCCTTCCTCACTGCCAGGCTGGGACACAGGACAGAAAACAAAGACTTCTGTGATCAACTGTACATCAGCACCTTAAAGCACTCCGAGTCCAAATGAAGGTCAGTAAGGACAGCCAGGCTGCTCATGGTGCCCTTGGATACCAAACTGCAGCTCTGTCAGAGGCACTACACAACAATGGCACAGTCTCACAGACTACAAACCCAGTCCCACAGCTTTAACATGACACCTTTGATCAGCAAGGCTGAGTTACTGTAGGGTCAGGGTTGACATAAACCCAGCCAATCAAGCAAGACTATCTATGTATTTAAATTGACCTTCATTCTTCGGGGCAATATGATTTTCTTTAAGGAATTTGTTCTTTTCTGCATGCCACTCTGTTTGGCACTGCTTGCCCCTGCACATCATTGCTGTGATAGATGCAGCATTGTCATTCAAGTACTTAGGCCCTTAATACTGTAGAAGAACAATAGCAAGGTTACCAGACATTTTGTTTTAAAATAATCCTTGGACTCATAGAACTTTCCAATAATTGCTGTGTACTTTTGCTAAGAGAATAAAATAGTTTGAAAAATTTGAAGAAACCAACCCCCAAATATTTTTTAAAGTTTATATGTAATTTTAAAAACACGCAAATATTCTTTCATTCCTTTTTTTTTTTTTTTTTTCCAGAGAGGCAACAGAATCAATTTGCCATGGTTATGCCTCCTGCCAATTGTTTAGAATTTCCAGGATTTAATCTTTCATCCATGTGTGTATCCACTATTTACCTTTGAATGAGGTAATGCATAATGCATTGAGCTTTATGGAAATGAACCAAGAAAATCTGCCTTTTTTTTTT
>VWZN01017729.1:250422-298201 GCA_013396955.1 Regulus satrapa | reverse complement strand
TTTTTCTTTTTTGGTGGGGGTAGGCAGGATTTAGCCCTCACTGAGTGAAGGAGTTGCTGGTTTAGTCAAGTCAGGAACAGGACGAGACACATTGGTCTAGTGCATTGACATTTGCATCTGTGAGTGAGAGTGCTTGTTTTCACTGAAAGAGCAGCAAGACTGCCTTTTGAAACATTTAAAGGCAGTTAAGCTTTTGGAGGAAAAGAAGTGAATATATTCTGATGGGAAGCTTTGAATCTCCCTGGCCCTACTATAATGGCTACAGAAAGACTTCAGCATTTCTATGAATGCATCTTCTTAAACTGTTTTGGGGTTTGTAAATAAACACGTTTCACTTTTGCCTGATGTAAGAGTGTTTTAATGGTAACTGGCTAAGAGCAAAACATCACTGATCTCAAATTAAACTGATGTGTCTTTCTGAAGCAGGAAAGTTCAGGTTGAGAGCAAGTATCAGAAGGCTGGGAGAGAATGATGTTTTTTCCACTGACTAGCACTGGCTAGGGGATCTCTCTTGCATACTGCAAAGGAAGAACAGGCATGCTTGACTGGGTAAGTCCTGAATGAATTTTGCATAAAGAAAATACTTTTGCCCTGAAAACACATCCCTTCCCTCCCTGCTCTGAAGCCCCTTGACCCTCCAGTACTAATTGCTGTTGGCAATACCTTGCAGTGGGGCTATGCTGTGTCAAGCAAAGGAGAAAGAAACCTGCCAGGATTGTGTGGAAGAATTCCTTGGACACATCTAATCTCCAGGCACAAACACAACCTATATCTATTCTTGGATTTAAAAGCACCATAGAAAAGTGCTACACAGGCACAGTCCAAATGCACTAAGATTTAATTGGGACATGAAGGAGAACTTAATTATTTTGAAATTTCAAGGCAAATATGTACCTTTCCTCCAAGGAAAGTGAAACAAATGTTATTTCTTTCCACAAGGGATGGAATCGAAAGCAATGAGAAAGTCACCCGTACAGCAGCACAGTTGGCTTCTGGCTCAGTCCTTTAGCTCTCCATGCTGCCACGCCGTGCTCAGCCCGGTCACTCCAGGCCCTCAGCCACAGAGTGTGAGATTATCAGCACAGAGACCTCATAATTTTTGCACAGCAGCAACTCTGAACCTTATATTACATGTGTGCATTTGTGCGGGAGACAGGGAGTAAAAATAAACTGGGTATGTAATTAGGTATTTCATACCACATCACATCGTGCTAGGGTTTAAAAGGCATATCCAGCACTGGCTAATGACCACGGTCCATATGCTTCCATGTGTCTGTCTCTCAACTTCCATAGGATACACAAGCCAACAGACATACATTTCCAACTTAAATTTGGGCATGGTCTGTGCCCCTACCGGGACAATTTTCTTGTTGTGCCCCAGTTCTGGACAGTTACTTCTGGGACCCAATGCCACAGCTCTTAAGAACAGTGATAGCAAGGAATCTGTGAGGAGAGATGCAAAAATTGCTCACATAAGAGTGACCAGTGAGTCACTTCATGGCTAATGTAGGCAGGTCAAAGCTTATTTGGACTATGGTTACGCTGCAAAACTTTGAGAATTTTGCTTTTATTCTATTCCCTGCCTTCCAAGCAGCATTCATGTTAGCAAATGAAAGAAATCTAAAGTGGAGAAGCAGCAGGTACAGGGGCTCTTCAAAGTGCTGAAACTCCCCTGCCCTGCCTGTGTCCTCATCTGGTTGGTAAAGAGCTTAAAACAACACCAGGTGCTCAGAGGTCTGGCTGACAGGAGTCACTCACCCCTGTCTGGGATTGCTCAGCGGTCCCGGGTGTAGGAAATTCCCACCCGGAGAGCAGCTGAGGATCTTGGGGGTCGTAGCAGGGCTCACAGTGCTCCTGGGGCTGTAACTGTGCCAGACCTGGTTGGGAACATCTACTGCAAAATATTCTGGGTGCACACTGAGCCTTTGGAGAAAAGGTACAAAGCTGCCTGAAACAGTGCAGAATGTATTTTCATCTGGGAGCCTTTGCCAGCCAAACTGGTTTTCCCCACCCTTTGCAATGGCAGCTTCTTCTTGCAGAGAAGCCCCCTGGTGTGGCTGAGAAAGCTGTTTTCAGGACCAAAGGTTTCCAGTATTGGCTTTTCAACCATAGTCTGTGGTACAAATCTCTGGCCTGGCCTGAGCTGGCAAGAGAAAAAATGTCTTAGCATCTCTCTAATGCTCTGGAGCAAATCACAATGCCTGTGACAAAGGTGATAATGCAAACAGGGTAAGCTTTTTTAAAACACAGTTTGTGAAACTGCTTTATGCAAACCAGTTTTAAAGAATAGTTGAGTTCCATCTCCGGTAGCCGAGTGAAACTGCTATTATCTCTCAGGCAAGAAAAGTGTTTATAGCAATGTTTTTGAAAAGTATTAGTGTGATTTTGCAGGCTGATGTACACTGTCCTCCAGGGTTGAAATCCTCCCCAAGTTTTCTTAAAAACAGCAGAAATAGAATGTCACAGCTGACTAAAGGTTTTGGAGGATTTTAATTAAAATGAACGCTGAGAAATGCAAAGCATAATTCTGGCTCAGTTTGAGGAGGTGACACAGCTGTGTCAGTGCAGCCATTCCTGTCTTTGAGGACAGCACCACAGCCCTTGCAGCCCAGGTACTGGGACAGCTGAGCCAGCACAGCTGGAGCTGCCACAAGGTCCTCCACCCTCCCTTTGCTCCAGGACTTGGAGCAGCAGCAGCTGCTGGATGCTAATCCTGTGCTGCTGATCTTCACGTGCACTGTAAAACCACAGAAGTTGTACCTCAGTGACACCTGGCTTGATAACATCTTTGATGTTATCTTCCCCCAGTCCCCCTCCCTGCCACTCTTCCCCCATCCTTTTTAAGGGAAAAAAGAAAAAAAAAAAAAAGGAAAAAAAAGAAAAGGAAGGAAGCTTGCATTCTGATGCTGGGTCAGTGGATATGAAATAATTCAAATTCAGCACCTTCCTCTGAGCTATGTGGTACCCAAGGGACAGTATCTTACTCTGCTCCTTCCTATCACTCTGTGCACTTGTAGGGGCTTATGGTATTACTGCAAAATACTCTAGACATGCACAGCATGAAGAAACAAGTTGAAAGGTACATTTGGATGCTCCAGACTCAAATCAGATAAACTCACAGGATTCATGTGGCCTCTGACACCAGGTGATTGCAAATAGTAATAAATAGAATCCAAATTCAGGTTGGCACATGCTTTCCTAGCAAGGGGACTAAAAATAACTGCATTTTAACAGACTAAGTGGTTAGAGAACTTTGTTAATTCAGACATAAACCTGTTAGCATAAAATATTGCCGGAGGTCTGAAATGGCCTCAGACAGTTTACATTTTTCATCAGGATTGGTGTTAGAGACAACTAACCCTTTCTCTCCCTAAGAATAATGCTGCTTTTCCACAAGGCAACCCAAAAGCCAATCTCTTTGTACACAAGAGAAATGCCTCTATTCTAGACTTTATTAGACTGATCATTATATAATGGCTTTAGAAACTCTGGACAAAATAGAGCAGTGGGTTTAGCTGACGGTAATGTCAGATTGCTGTCAATAATCCCCAGCAGATGCAAACGTGTGACCCTTTTTCCCCTTAATTGTTGAATATTTATTTTTATCTTATAATGTTAATAAGGTTTATTGTGCTACAGAGAGAGCTGATATCACATGACCTTCATCTTCCTGACTCACAACAAAACCAGAAACATTATACTGCCTGTCACGTCCTGTTGCTTAATGATAATGTGTAGGTTAGTTGCTTTTATTCCCCACACAATATTATTTATTCCTTTTGGACTGCCTTCCCATTTTTGGAGTTGCCATCGTGCTGAGAAAAAGGCGTGATTGAAACAGGGGGTTCTGGAGCATCTTTTCAGTATGAGGGATTCAGTAGAGAGGGAAAAACAACAACAACAACAACAAAAGCAACTAGTCTTTAGACAGCACTTGTTCAGTTTATGAGTGGCATTATACAATGTGACTGCCTAAAAGAGCAGGGGACTGGAGTTGGTGAAGCAGGAGGGAACCTAGCAACTCAGTCATCCTAAATAAGAGCTAGATAAAAGCACAAGTAACCCTGGTCTTAATAAACAAAAATAGAATATGCAAAGGACATAGGAGGAAAAAAGAAACCCAGACAATTTTAATTTTCTTTGGAAGAGAATTAGCTCCACTCATGTATATTTGAGATGGCAGGCACCCAAAGTAAAGGTTTGCATCTGGTCCTCTATTTGTGCTGTGCTGAACCAGGATCCCCAACCCAGATAACTCACTTTGGATCAACCATGTTGGTTTTGTTTTGTTTTTTTTTTGTGTAGGATCTAAGGGCCAAATTGATGCAGACAGAAGAATGCAGCAGCTTGGAGAGTTAGGCTGTAGCTTAGGCTGCACCTTTTCACAATGCTGCAAGGAAAGCTGAGGCTCATGTGCAGGTGGATTAACTTGAATTCCCACACCCAGGGAGGAATGGCTGCAGCTCCCAAAGCAACGTTGCCATTTCCAGCAACTGCTTCCCACTCCCTCCACAGCAAGGGGAAAACCAAGATGTGCCCCAGGCCCAGCATCTCCTGCCCATCGCTGGGGCAGGGCAGCCAGCACGTCATACCCCTCAATTCTTGGTCCCAGCTCTGAAGGAAGCAGAGATATGGAAACCTTTGTCCATGTGCTTCAGAAAGGCATGTGCGGAATGGAGGATGCACAGAATACCTGGGCAGTTCAGCCCCTGGGGCAGCTGTCACCAGCTGTGGCCATGGCTGGCTCTGAGTGGTGTCACTGGGAGGATCGGGGCTAAACGCAGGATGTCCCCCAGCTTCCGTGGGCAGGCAGAACCTGGGTCTGCCTTCGCACCAAGAGTTTGGCAAGGGGCGCAGTGGGAAGCCTGGAAGATTTAGCATTTTGTCTGTGCCAGAAATCTCCAGCTGCAGAGTACTGAACGCAAACTTTGTATATCCTGAAAACAGCGAAGATAAGTGATTTTTGGGTTTGTTACGTGTTCTAAATAGAGTGAGAGCCCTCAGCTATTCCAGCACATTCCCTTTGCAGGTTCATTAATGAGACCTGTGGGAATTGGATTGGGTTCTTTTTCACTGTTATTTGGACTGTGAGAAAAAAAAAAATTGCAGAAAAGAGACACTATTTTCAAACCATGGTTTTTTTCTGTTTTGCAACTGAAATGTTTACCAGACTTCTGTCATTAAGTCCAGATATTTGGGGTATGTATTAGAATTGTGCAGAGACTAGTCTAGATTTTTGTGTGTGGTTAATTTTACTGAGATTTCTGTGATCAATTATTCAAAATGCTTTTTTAAACATTATTTTTATGGCATGAAAATAATATTTTATGCTATAAAAATAATGTTTCAGTCCATGTGGTCATGATACAACATATTCCATTTATTTTGTTCACAGTGCTTTGCAAGTATTAGTGAAAGGAATGCTAGGGTACGCTTGTGAATTAGGCAGCACATCCCAGTTACAGTGACATGAAAAATATATCTGCTTCCCAAATGTCTTTGCACTAGTATCACTATTTTCATGAGGAGGGGGATAAATTTTACCATGGTGATAAAATCCCCACAACCCCCAAACTTGGTTGCAGTTAAACCAAAATTGAAAGTATCATATCTGTGTCTGGTTGCACCCCCAATACTGGTATCAGCGTTCCTCCCCTGACTAGAAGTGGCATAGGCCAGGTCTTGGTTTTCAGACTGTTACATCAACACTGATGTAGCTAATGCATGGCAGATGCTGTGGTGAAATCATGGATCCACTGAAGTCATTGGCAAAGCTCCCGTTCATTCAGATGGTCCCAAGGTTTTGCTCAGTACAATTTAGGGCCCATGCGCAATACCCGAAACACAGGTCATCCTCAGTTACAACGTGACAGGAGCAAGAGAGTCAGAAAGTGGCATTGTGCACGGTGCCAGGATGTGTCCCTGTAACTGGAATCCTCAGGAAGCTGTGCATGATTGACAAATCCAGTGGGGGCAATTGCCACAGAGGCACTTCTCTCTCACTACCTCTCTTCTGTCATCCTGCAATATCTGTGTAACACCTACAGAAGTCGCTGGTGTGAGCAAGCAAAGCTTTAGCTGGTTTTGAGGCAATTTAGTACTGAAAAGAAAAGATGAAAAGCTAGTACAGACTCCCACTGGCTGCCTACCAGATGCCTGGGGATTGGAAACCTTGGTCCTGCTGTGTGGCATTTCACCCATGACATGAGCCAGGGCATTCAGTAGCTCTGGGAATCACAGGGAAATAACACTGCAGTCACATTCCCTGAGTCAGGGAACAGGTACAGATGCCTATGGACCACTTTTATTGCTGCATTTTCCCATGCTTTTGAGCTGTGTGTGCCTCTGTGTCCTGTGCATGGTTATGCAAACAGAAATTACCTGGCTGCAGAGCCACAGTTGCAGCTCTATCCTGTGTGTGGGCACAAGGAAAGCTGTTCCACGTTCCCCTTAGGGGAAAAAAAAAAAGGTCTGGATGTTTTTTTGGTGGCCCTCCTTACAGCAGTTTGCACACCATAAATAGCGTGCTTACAGCTCCCTGGGAATCCATGGAAGATGTTGATTCCTCAGCTGAGTGCTGTTTAAGAAGAAATAGGATCCACCCCTCTGTGGGCTGAGCTGCTGAGAATTGTGCTCATGTGCTCTGGCTGGGATTTGAGATGCAGTGGTGCTTTTGATACACAATTTGTTTAGAGCTAGGCAGGTTGTCTCTGGCATACACGGTGGTGAAGGGAAATCAGAACCCACCGCACCCACAGGGATAACTTCTTTCCTTGATAAATTAAACCAGCTGGAACTACGGACTGCAACGAAGAAGATGACACATCTGTTTTCTGCAGAGGCAAAAGCTGAGTGCTGGCCTTTCCCATCCTCACACCAGTTCTTATCTCCCACCTCAGTCCTTTCAGAGTGCTGCAATGGGAAAATTCAGCAAAGGGAAGGGAAGGCAGCATGTCCAGCCCCACCATGTATGAGGAAAACTCTGTACCAGTGGGAACACCAGCTGAAATGGATGGATCACCGTGGCAGGATGGTCAGGATCACTCAATGATATGAGCACAAACCAAAACTATGTCTTTCATGTAGGCAAACACTACGACTTGTATCCAGGAGCAGAATACAAACAATGGTCCTATGGCTTCAGGGAACACCACATCTAGAGAGGATTGATGAGAAAGATGAATGTGTCTGACAATTCAAGAAGGTTGTGGATGAAGTGAGGACGAATCTAAGAAAGGCCATGGAACAAAATGACTAAGTACTGGAAAATGTGGCTTGAAGTGACAGACTGGAGAAGGCACTCCATCTGTTTAGCTTAACGAAGACAAAGTTGAGAGGAGGACTTGATCACAACTTCCAAGTACTGACATAGGGAACAGAAATGTGATAATAGAAGGCTTTTCAATCTAGCTGATGCAGCTATAATATGATCCAACTGGAAGTTGGAAGCCAGACAAATTTTGACTACAAATAAGGTGCAGATGTTTAACAGTGAGGGTAATTAACCAGTGGAACTAATTACCAAGGACTATGGGACTATCACCAACAACTTTAAATCAGGATTAGATTTCCTCCCCCTGACCACCAGAAATGTGCTCTAGTTCACTCAGGAGTGAATTCAGAGAGGTCTTTCAGTGTGTGTATTACTCAGGAGCTTGAGTTAGATTATCAAGCCAGCTTGCTCTGCCTTTAGAATACCCCTGTGATTCACGGCCCCTTGAAGTACAGAGACACTGTGCAGAAAACTTGCAGCACTTGCCCAAATTGACTCATGACATTTAATTTCATACCCTGGGCTGTTAAATAGTAAGGGGACAAATTGGTAAGAGTGGGAGGAGAACGGCGTGGGTGACAGGATCTCAGATCCCCTCCATGCAAGCCTGTGCATTATCTCAGTGATTCTGTTACTTCTTTAAAGACATTGAAAGAATGAAAGAATTAAGATGGCAAATGTAATTTTCTGCTCTCCTAAAAGCATTGCAGGAAAAATGAGCTTTCAGGAAAGATACTGATAAAGTACTCTTTGTGTTCCTCTTGCTGTGCTGTGCTGTGCTGAATTTGGCCAGTGCAAGGAGCATCCCGAAATCAGAACAGGAAGAAGCAACCCCTGTCTGGAGTGAAGCTGTCCTGGGGAGCAGCAGTGAGCAAGGCATGGCTCCTGGCCTGCCAGTAACAGAGCATGAAACTGCCTCCATCTGCTGCCAGGTCCATGTGGACATTCCATCTAAGAAAACAACCAGCCCAGCATCAGCAATCCTCCGGTGCAGCAGCCAAAACTGAAGCACAGTGGCCGGCTTGGGAGCCTGTGCTGAATAGAGATGGACCCTGGCCTGGACCAGCACAGCCCGTGGGGAAATCCCTGTGTGCTCCAGCTCAGGGCAGATGGAGGGGAGGCCAACAAGAAACACAGGGTATAGACAGCCTCTCCCCAGCCACAAAATGGATAAAATCAAGGAAAGATTGGAGGAGTTTGAAGTTTTGCTGCACCCTCAATTTTCCCTTCGGACACGGTGGTAGGGTACAACTACAGCTGGGGAGACAGAAGGACTAGGAGAGGCTCTTAACTTGCAAGCATCATCCTGTCTCAGCTTGTCCCCAACAATCTTTTATAACTTGCAGGGCCTTTTAGAACCTTCTGGGACCTTTCAGAACCTTCCAGGGCCTTCTAGGACCTTCTCCAGCAGTGCTGACGTTGAACAGAGCTGTGGCAGCAATGCGGGAGCAGAGCGGGATGCGAACACCCCCCGTTGCCCCTGCGGTCCCTTCCCTCACATCTCCTGGCTCCCACAAGCCCTGGACATGGCCAGCGCCGGGGGCGGGCAGGACAGGCAGGGCTGGGGGGGAGGAGGCTCCTCAGCTGCCTGCTCGCACCTGCCGGCGCTCGCAACTGCAATTAGTTGCACCCGGTCGAAGCCAAATTGAGGCCCCTTTCAAACCGCAACTCTGTGCGTTTTGTTTCCAAAGGGAAGTTCATCTTTTATGTGCATGCAAAATGGATAAAACCCGAGGAACCTTTCTTTTTTTTTTTTTTTTCTTCTATCCCCCCTCCTCCCTTCTCTCAGTCAGGCAGGAATTTGTTTAGAAACACCCGTTGCCGCGGCAGGGGGATGCGGTGGGTTGAGGTCTGCAGCGATCCTTCTCGTGTGGCATGGGAAAGGTTGGCGTTTTCCAAACAGCAGGCTCGGCGTGTGGCCTGCTCATGGTGACGGGATCCCCGGTGTGGGTGGGCAAGCTTGGCCTTGTGCCCCATTGGGGAAAACCTGTCCCCTTCACTCTGAGCGAGGAGGAGATGGAGAAAGGGGGGGGTGGGGGGGGGGGGGGAGCTTCTGTCACTCGTGGGGAGGAGATGTGCCCTGGGGGCACCAAAAGCTCCTCTGGGAATCAGCATGGGTAGGAACTGACCGACATCAGGCAGCCTTTCCCTTGCCCTCTGTCTCCTTCCCTCCTCCCTTGCTCCTCCACGTTGTTTTTGCCGCATCCTGCTTCACCCAGGTGAGGATCCCCTTCCCAAGGAGGTTGTTCCCAGCCCTGGGACAGGTTCATCTGCAGGCAGAGCCCCCCCCGGGCGACTGCCGGAGATGCTGACTCCGCGGTGTGCGGGGGATCCGGCAGCCACCGCATTAAGAGGATTTACAAAAGAGATAAGGCACAGCGCTGAGCTTCCCTTGGTAATCGTGCCGCACACAATTCGGGGCTGCGCGGGGAATTTCGGCGCAGCTGACAGGTACACAGCACTGATCCAATTGTCCTTACAGCAGCTATTAGCCAAAATAAGGGGCAACTGGTATTACAAATGATTTCTGGGTAAACGCTTAGCTCCGGTGCTGAATGATCTCTCAGCAATAATCCACACATAATCCTCAATACAGAGACTCTGCTTTAAAGGCAGCTCCATTTTGAGCAGGCCTCAATAATGCATGGATGTCCTGATTCACAAAATAAGGGGGAGGAGGGAACAGGAAAGCCACTTTTGTCTTACAGATTTTTTTTCTGGGTTGAAAAAGAATTAGGGAAGTGTGTGATCATGTACGTATTATTTATTAAGAGATGATTACCTGCTCGGTACTTATTTCTTTGGGAGAATAATTTGACTACAATGACTGCATATGACTGTTCCAGGCAGGTCTGATGTATCTAGAAAAAAACCCCAAATGAACAAAAATCTCCTGTAGTGACTCAGTTCATAGTGTTTATTCCTCAGAGCACTCTTGGTGACTTAATGTGAGGGAATGAGTGTGCTGATAGTTAACACCTTCTCCCCTGCACTTCCTGATGTGAAAGGTTGCCTGGCACTTATGCAGCCCCACTAGCAGGGCACCTGAGAGCTCTGCAGGGTTTGGTGTGTTGGGTGGCCTCATCACAGCCCCATGAAGTGAAGCAGGAAAATGTGCTGCTCCCAGAGGCACAAATCCCAGAGAGGAGCAGGTGACTCTTCCCAAAACCATCTACTCATTTTGGGTGACTGGTGCTGGCATGAGACCCAGGGTTTTCAGAGCCTCTTAGCACCCACTCCAGCACTCATGCCTGGCTGTTTATCTGCTCTTCCTACAACTTGATTATCAGGGAGTGGGCACAGAAGAGTTTGAGTCTGCAACAATTAACTGTGAATAATCCTTGGGTAATCCTGGGAGGCTTTACCTGGCTGACTAAGGACTCTTAGCATTTTACCAAACCATTGGATATATCCTCTGCAAATACTTTTGGCCCACTGCTTCCACTAGGGCTTTCAAGGGGACTGGAATAGGTTCTGTAATCTCTGGTAAACTTTAGTTAACATCCATAGGACATTTTAACCAATAAGCTCAGCTCTTGACTATACAATAGAAAAGTGTTGGAAACCATATCTGTTCATCATGAATCATATTCTCCTAGCTACCTGCTACAGATGGGAAAGAAGGCCCTGCCAAATGCCATAGGAACAAAAAAATTCTCTGCTAGCAAATTCTGAAAAAGCAAACATCCTCATAGTTTGTTTACTCATTTGTTCCTTAAAAGAGGAATCTGTGAATCAGAAGAATTTCCATCTCAAAAAACTGCTTTGGCAGCCAGTGGCTTGTAATTTAAGATTAAGCGATTGAATTTCATGCAGCCCTGCTTAAAATTCACTACCCCACAGCCCGTCATGATACCCATAAAAACCCCCACACAACAGTCCCGCCACCACCTCCCCCAGCATCTATAAGGCCTACTATAAGTAAGTAAAAAAGTCTGCAATCAGCTGGGAGGTTACAAAATGTACTTAATAAAGATGTTGTCTGCTGGATTTTTCCCTCGCAGCGTTCGCAGCCTATCAGGCAATTCCCGTTCCAATGCAGTGCCAGTGCTGGGCCGACTTCAATCAGGCTGCACAAATCAGCAGAGCAGAAATGCCTCCTTCCCTCCATCACCTGAAGCCAATGCTGATTCATCTCTTCAGGCCCGTTCCTCCTGCCCTTTCTCTGAATTCGCTGATTGCTGAATCATTTTCTTTCCTTTTTCTTTTCTTCCCCCTCTTTCCCCTCTGGAGTGTCCCGGTGCTGAATGCAACACGCTTCGTTCTGAGATCTGACTGAAAGGGAATATGGAAATGAATTGGCTCAGGCTGCTCGCAGCCTTTTCCACGTGCCTGTACTATGTAAGAGGTGCCGTGCAATTGCCTTTCCATTGTGGTTCCCCACCAGCCACCTGTCTCCTTGCACACACTGCCACACTGCTCTCAGCCTGGGCTCTGGAGATGGATGTCCCCTTCCTCTCCCTATTGTGCAAGAGGAAGGGCAGCTGGCAGGGCTGTCCTTCTAAGGGCTGGAACTGCCCTGTTTGACTCAAAATAGGCCAGATTTAGTGAATTCTCTGGCTTGTGGTAAATAGCATTTGACTGGTGCTTTGGCAAGGGCTGCAGAGGGATGTACAGTACAGTGTCGCTGCTGCTGAAATGGTTATTTGTTCTGGCTACTGGAAGGACAGCCCAGTTGAAAGAGAGCAGCCAGGGAGGGTGGTACTGGGACCCTTGAAGTTGGGGTATAACCTCTCTTGATGAGTATGCTCCATCCCAAACATGCTGTCCCACCGTGCTGTGGCTTTTCCAGCTCCATGAGAAAGACAATGCTGGACAGGAAGAAGGCCTCCTCTCCATGTCCTGCAAGGGGGAAGCCCTAAAGGGACAATCCTTACAGTCAGCCAGGAGGGCAATGTCAGGCAGGCCAGGAGCACGTATATAACAGAATGGTTCAGTGACAGAACCACTCTGGGTCTCTAGAAGCACCTCAGCACTTGCTGGGGGAAAACAGGCTCTTCTGAAGGAGGGATGGTATCAAACTGACCCTGACTCAATCTCTTGCTGGAAGGGAAAATTTGAACTCTAGCTGTCAGGAGGACACTGGTCATTCGAGCTGATTGTTTTCTATTTGGAGGCATTACAAGACCTGGCTTTCATTTCAAGAAGTGGCTTTCATTTCCTTTCAAGATGAGTCCTGAATAAGGACTTCCTGTGCCCAGAAGAAGCTGGTCTAATTTTCCCACCTGTAATAAGGTGGTCTTTAGAAAGACATTGTCTCTACACACAGACTTTGTCTTACCCATGTCCTTTGACCACTGCAGTCACCACAAAATGACTGTGAGGCTGTTATGACATTCAGCAGCAGATCAATGGCACAAACACTACAGATGCCTGCAACTGCTCAAAATCAGGAATAGGAATTTTTAGGTAGAGACATCCTTACCTGTGGCATCAGCTCATGTCCTCATCTCAGCAGACTGATGTTATGAGCACCACAAGGTGCTGGTGAGTTGTTTGTATTTTCAGGGTCTTGGGTTGACTCGGGCTCTGGCAGCACTGTGGGTCTGATGCTGCCTGTGATTCCTCTGCATGATGCCCATTTTCCTCTTCCATCTTTGCACTGCCTCTTGCCCAAGGAGTCATGGCCTACAAGAAGGGCAACTTCCTATAATGAATACAATGGCCACAAATGAAAAAGCGCACACATTGGTAGTGCAGTGTCACTTACAGAGATGACATGATCTCAGGCACATTGGATGTTCAAAACCAAATGAGAAACTTTTCTTCTAGCTTTATCACAATTTTTCCCAGAGCCACTGCTACTTACATTCTGGAAATTTACAGGATGAAGGATTTTGTCATGATATCTAATTCTAATCTGGTGTGATTTACTGTTAAGTTGAAAATCAAGCATATACATATCCCCCTCCAAGTGGTTTCTGTGACAGTTTCTATTAACCATAAAAATGTCACTTGCTAGGAAGTATCAGCCTTCTTATGGGCTTTGCAATCATCACTACCAGATGCACATTTACTGAATGGAATAAATAATAGTCTCGTACAATTAGCCTAGGATGCAGGACATGTCTGGCTATCTCTGTTGGCTCTAAAGTGAAGTTTTCACAAGCAAACCCATATACCAGGAGATGAGATCTGTGTGGATTCTCTGGAATTCTTCAGAACTTGAAATATTGTAAAGCCTTAAGGATAAAGCTAACAGTTTTGGTGCATGTCTTTGTGGTTTCGGTCTGTGTAAGCAATGGAAATACCCATCTTGGTTCATTCTTATCCAGTAAGAAAAAAAGTTGTGTTTATTCTGTCACCTATAATGTGCTTTGAAATACTCTACTGGCTCTGTGGTGTTTCCTGCTGTCACACAATCACAGTAAAATTTGTAGTGTGGGGTTGCACCGTAAACACTTTGTCCCCATCTACCCTTCAAGGAAATGACACACAGAGCCCTGCTCGAGCCTGGGGCTGTGGATGGGGGCTGCTGCCTGTGGGATGTATTAGCAGTGTTGAGACACAGATTTGAGTTAATCTGGTCCTCAGGTATGAGCTGAAGCGAGAGTTTGGGTTTGTGTCATGTTCTGCCAGAGCTCTGAGCCACTGCACTTAAGGTCTCTGCTGTTGGTGGGGAGCTCAAGAAATCAGTCTGAGTACAGAAAATGGTACTTTAAGGTTTCCCACATTTTAGGCCATATTGTGAGCAGAAGCCACAAAGTTGTAACTTGGGTATTCATTTCTGTGTTTGCATCTGAGGATTGAAGTCCAGGGGGCTGCAGAGCTGGATCTGAACAGCATGAGACACATCACTCTTGCAGCAGCAGAAGCAAGAAGCCTGTTTACATCTGTGTAGAAGAACAAAGTCATATTCTCCTCTTCTATACACCAGTCTAACTACCGAGGTCACTGAATTTTGACTTGTGTGTCAGGGAAAAAAATTCAGTGTGTAGGAGTTTGCAGCTGGCACAGTGAACAGAGGGAAATATCAGCCACCTCTACAGATCCCTGGATCCCTTGATGAAGTGAACTTACAGCACCTGGATAGATCTGAAAGAGTAAGGAGAGAAAGAAAGGATTTGGTCACTTTTCAAGAGGAAGGACACTGTGTTTGAAAGCAGAAGCTCTGAGAGGGACACGTGCTATGACTTCAAAAAAACATCTGCTTGTGCAAGGAGCACCATCAGTGCAGGGAGCTGAGTGCTGAGAATCAGGCAAACAGCAGCTCCTGTGCTGTGCTGGGCACATGAGAGAAGGTAAAGTAGGCAACAAAGGGCTTTAGTTCCTTCTCCCCTCTTTGTCTGCTTTGCAAACGCTGCTGTGAAAGTGGAAGGCATTTAAAATTGTCTGGAAGAACGATTTGCAACTTGTCAAACCTGCTCTAGAAGGAGAATATGGAGACTTATCAAACTTCAGAAAAAGAAATCTTGAAATATGACTTAACTTTATCACAGGCAGAGGTATCTAGTCTGATGTTAGAAGGCTCTTTGTCTTTTATCTGCCAAATACATATATATTCCACAACAAAAAAAACCCTGTGTGTCCCTTGCCCATGGAATTTATAAAGATTTATAAAATAAAGTTAGAATTACAGATTATTATACAATATATATTTCTAAATGCTGTTGTCAGAGGGAAAAGTGCCTGTGGTGTGTTTGTGACTGCAGAATCCATGATGAATACCTAGAATGTTCCTCTCCTGGAAATGCTGTTAATTGTTTTTTCACATGATGAAATTGGTTTGAAGCAATTTCACTGTCCCTTGAAGTCTTGTGAAAACAGAAAACAGAATATATTAGTACAGGAAAAGATGATGCTCGCAGTTGTCTAAGAACTAAAAAGCCATGTGTATTCTTTAAAGTCTGTGGGATGAGGCTGCTTTCTTCACTGCAGTGTTAACACATGCACCTTAGAGACTCTCATCTCAGCCAGCATCTGAACATGCTCTTGCATTTCATCCAATGGCTCAGGAGCAAAAACATCAGCTTATATTCAGCAACATGTAGCTCCAAAATCAATGTCAGCGAAGCATTTTCATTGCTAACAAATTAAACATTTTCACAGCTATTATTTGGACTGAAACTTGATAAATAGAATTGGAGGATTCTGATGAAGCTAAACTCTCCAGCCTGTGAACTTTCTTCTCTGACTGGGACAGATGAGAGAAAAGAAAAAAGTGGCTTGTGCATGTTTTCATCCTTGCTGTCTATGACGTGGCTCTTGAATGAATGAATGTCACCAGAGAAAAACTCTCTTGGTGAGAACTTTGTATGCAAAGATCAAATTCAAAAAGTGACATTTGCAGGCCAAACTGAAGGAATTCTTTGTGTTTCCAAATTTCAGTTCAGTGAAAGTTTGGGAATTAGTTGGGCCGGTGACTTTTCCACACTTCAGAGTGATAGCAAGAACACATACACATGCTGTGTACAAAGGCACTCCCTGAAAAAAAAAAAAGAAAAAAGAAATCGAGCTGATTTATTGGAAAGGTGCCAGACTGATATAAATGGGAAATCAAAGACATTCATCTTCAGAGCAGGTATGCCAAAGGTGCTGGCAGCTGAAGCTTCTCCACAAAGTGGAAAACTCATAGGCCAAGTTTTGTTTTAATGGTTGTGAGGAGAGGTTTGGTACCCACAGGATCATCCCACCTCACTTCATGACTGAAGCTTTATAGATTTCCCCATAGCAAAAAAAAAAAAGAAAAAAAACCAAACCCAAACCACTGGAATTGGAATAAAATGTTGAAATTGCAGTGGAGACAATACATGAATTTTAACTATGTCATAAACCATACTTTAGATGACTATAATAATAAATATGTTGGAGACCCAGATAGGCTGGAGATTTTGTCTCTTTAAAAAAATTCCCGAGCTACCCAAGCCTGCTTTGTCTCTACTTCTAAAAAAGTCTACACAAACAGACTTAGCATTGACTTTACATTGACTGATCTGTGTTCAGGCCACAGGAGCACACAGAGAGAACCAGGAGTTTGCTGGCAAGCCAGACCACGGCTTTTCCTACGGCAGCTTGTGGAAGGGAGTCCTTGTCTAAAGATTCCCACTCACGTCCCATTCACTTTATGGATGTCCTCAGCATCTTGTCTGAGCACCTCTGAGTGTTTGTACAGCACCTGACACAAACAGGCCCCCGTCCCACTTCATTTATCAAATGATAGATAAGATGATAATACTATAATTGAAGTCACTCATTCAGACAGTAATCACCTTGTGATTCAGTACAACACAGACCTGTGAGGTGGAAGACTGCACTAAGCTTACGCAGAGATTTCTATCTTGCCCATCAGTTTCTGCATGCTAAATATATTCGGACTCTATGAATGCTGAAGTTTTAAGGGGAGATTTTCTCTGCTTGGGTTAAATCCAAAGTGATTAATTTTTGTAATGCCAGAACAAAACCATTCAGCCACTCTTGAGTTATGTGACACTGAAAGACAAGGTATTGATAATGTTGCTATTAACTGCCAAATCAAGACTCACTGATAGCACATATCATAATATTTTTTTAAAATTTATTGAGCAAGAAACGGCAATACAGGGGGAGGTAGAAGGTAGGAAACTTCTGACAGTTTATGCCCTCCAGTGAGCAACACCTGATCCAGAAATCAGGCTCTGGCAAAGTACAGTGCAGAGAAAGTATGCTTGAATTAATGCCTAGGACCTGGCTGATACATACCTCATAGCTAATCTGGTTACGCGGGGTTTATTTCACAGTCGGAAGTTCTTGCGCTGGAAGAGAGTCCTGCTGGGGTTTTCTGAGCACACAGCAGAATTAATGAATGAACGAACGCAGCTTGCCAGCCCAGATTTAAATTGCTTACTAGATCAAAATCTGCTCATTTTCTCTGTCCTTATTTCCAGCCTCTCTGTCTTTTATTTATTAATTTATTTGAGAAAACAGATAAAGAGCACAGAATGTGCCTGAGGACGTCATCAAGGCAGCCAATGCAGATAAAAAAGCTGTTTTCCACGCTGGCCTGAGCCTTGGCACCAGGCTTTGAGCCACGGCCCTGGGCAGGGAGGTCCCTGGCAGAGGCTGGTTGGTGGCTGGTGCTGCATGTGGGGCTGGGGCTGTGAGGAACTGTGGCTACACAGCCCCCAGCCCTTACAGCCCAGCTGCCCTGAGCCTCTCACTGGGCCCCCACAACCCTTTTCTACAGCCCCTGGGAAGAGGACGGCATTAAAATGCCCTGCTTTGAAAAAGCGAAATAAAATAAACCCGGGCTGCTTTGCAGGAAGAGTCACGTTTTTTTCTATCTTTCAGATCCATGCTGCCTTTGGTATTAGCCAGTTGTCAGGCTTTAATGGGCACTTGCAAACAGGATATCTGGGATATTTTGATTTATTTGGCCACTGGGCAGACCTCCAGCCTGCCTGTCTTGACTGCGGTGTTCGTATTTTAATAGGAGTTTTAAGAAGGCTTAGTTAGGGGTATTTAAGGTAGTCCCTGAGTTTTCATGAAGGCTTTTCAGCTCCGAAGGAAAACAGAGCACCAAAGAGATGCGGTGGCAGGTTTTTAAGAAGGAGAGGGACCCTATAAACGTGCCTCTGTCACTGCCCTCCCCAGGACCCTTTCAGAAGAGCGGAGCTCCTCTCGCACTGTCACGGGTCCTTTTCGCATCCCGGTGTCCGGACTCCTTAACTCCGCGTCCGCCCGCGCTGCGCAGGGCTGGGATGCAGGCAGCGCTCCGCGGCAGGAGCAGAGCAATGGGAGAAGAAGGATGCATGGACGGATGGATGGATGGATGGATGGATGGATGGATGGATGGATGGATGGATGGATGGATGGATGGATGCCTGCTCGCCCCCGTGGCACTCCCCAGCCCCTGGCTCGGGGGCCCAGGCATCTCCCTCCGAGCCCCGGCTCCGGGATGCGCTGCGGGGAGGAGGCGTTCGGCTGCTCCGGGCTCCAGGCAGCCTGAGAGCCTCCCCGGACTCCGGGCTGCGCTCTCCAGAGTGAAGGGGAAAGGAGACAAATGTCGCTCATCCAAGGTGAAGGGCAGTGCTGGCATGATGGAAAAGCAGCCCGTGCTCTCTGCCAAAGACTGGAGACCTTCCCGAAGATTCAGCACTCTTCAGGTTTTTTTAATGCTCTTATTTTAGAGCTTATGGAAAGAAGAAGCAATAGAGAGATTCTGCCAATATATCCAGGTATCCTGAGCTGCACTGCCTCTGCTCTTCCTCACTTCGGTCTCCCTGTGCTGCCAACACAGGCTGAGCAGGGATGGATGGCTCTGCTGCCTGGTGCAGTGCAGGCGTGCAGGCATCTGCTGCTGCAATATTGACCAGGTTTGCTTCCTCAGCTAGAGACTGCACTGTGAATTACCTCCAGCTCTCTGGAGGTGCAGGCCCAGTGTGCAAAGCACTCTGCCTGCTGCTGGCTTAACCCCGCCTGTTTGGATCCCAATCCCTGAGGAAGATGAGGCAACTTTTCCTCTACACCATCCCAAAAGGAGCTGAAGAACTTGAGAAATTAAAATCTGCTTTGAAGGTGTCACAATGGTCACCCCACTTCTCTGGGAGGCAGTTTGGTAACAAACCCAAACTGGGGAGCAGAGCCAAGCTCCCCAACCATAGCCTGGAAGGAACTAAAGCAAGGAGGAAGATTTCCAAAGGCCCCTGAGAACCCAGCACGCCAGTTGTTCAGCTGGAGGTTTTGCCAAGTCTCCTCTGTCGGTGTGAGGCCCTTTAGAGCCAACGAAGTGCAAGCAGCTTCCCTCCTTCCTCTCCTGCTTCTCTCCGCGGGGCAGGTGGAGGGGAACACACCGTGAAGAAGGGAAGCTCAAGGCCTCACCGCAAGCTTGAGCTGCTCTGCTCAGTGTGCCCACACACCCCTCCAACAGCAACCAGCTGCCCCGAGAGGAGAAGGTGTGATCCTGGCACATTGCATGGATCCGTGCAGAAGGATGGGAGCACGAGGGTGAATATCAAGGCTTGAGAAATATATCAAGATTGAATAAAAGCTCGCCTGGGTGATGAAATGTTCGTGATGATGAAGGAGGAAAGATGCAAAAGGCAGCCTATCAAAACTTCACCAGCTTGTGCTACCAAGCACCCCTTGAAATGCTAATTAAAACGAGCAGAGGGAGAGGAGCCTGCTAACAGGATCACAGCCTTGCTTGGGTTGAGTAATAAATCTGTAGTAGGCATCCGAGTTTTCCTCTACATGTGTCTTCCAAGCTGAGTTGACTGAAAATGTTGCAGTTTTGTGAAACCCACGCAGAGTAGGATGCAAACACAGACTAGATAGAGAGAGAGGCAAGGTCTAGGCACGAAGCTGGAAGAGAAAAAGCTACGACTGTCTTCTGCAAAATAAATAAATAAGTGACTGCCCGAAATGAAGGCTAATTAACTTGCAATAAACCAACTTAACCACTTAGGGGCAGCGTTAACACAGAGTTAACATGCAAAACAAACCTGTATTTTCTCACCTGGTTAATATAATATGCGCCGTGAATATTCATACAGTGTATGAAATCCTGATACACACCAAGCGAGGCAGTCTGTCAAAACCGGGAACGCGTGGCAAGAGGAGCAGCCCGGGCGCGGCTCTCGCTCGCAGCGCGGACTTTGATCATTTACTGCTCCTAAACACATTCATAGCGGAGGTAGGACTCTGCTGCTTCCCCTCCGCCGGGGTCACAGAGTGTGTTCCGTACAAAGATTAAAACCGAAAAGAAAAGGAAAGGGAGACAGAAAAGAGCTTCACTTAAAATAAACATAAAGAAAACGAAACGGAAAAAAGGTGTCTTTGAGAAATGCTGCTCTTGCATGCAGGAGCTGAACCCCCCATTTTATCTCCGTGGCCACATTCGGAGTCACTTTGCTCTCAGACAATACGTTTCTTTCTCTGCATTGCATGCAAAAAGGTCCCAGTTCCTTGGATTCCTCTGAAACATTTCCTTGCATAGAAAGGAGCCCACACCTATTTAAGATATGTTTACTCTACCAGATCAGAACACATAAATAAAGAAAAGGTGCTTTTTTTTAGTGTGACTTGACTAACTGAAGTTAGCTTCATGAGAAAAAAAACAAAACCCACAGTAGCATGTTTTTATATTTATTTACATATTTTTCTATTTATTTTTAAAGGGGGCTAGCAGCCTGAATCCAGACTCAGATAAACCTCATCTTACCTCAGTGTCCTTTTAACCTGAGGTATTAAAAACACGACTTTCCCCCTCCTCTCTCCTTTCCTTCCCTTCACCCACTAGCACGTTTCCAAGCTCAGGCACGGCTCTCCTGTGTCCCAGCCTCACCTTTTCAGCCACCAGGTGCTCCGGCTGCCCTGGCTGGGCTTGCACGGCGTGCCCGGCGCTCCTGGCAGCTCCTGCTGCCGGGACTGTTCCCCCTGGCAGTGAATGCCAGCCCAGGCACCCCCAGGGCACTCACCAGGGTCAGGGGCAGGCGTGTGCTCGCATTTCTGCTGGATTAGCCAGAGCACACGACAGGGAACACATGCCAGCTCTGTGCTCTGCGCCGGCTGAGGGAGGACAGACGATACCTGATCTGGCATCAAGTGAGCTTGGTGTGGAGAGGAGATATTGAACATGGCAGAAAGTTAAAGTAGGATGGGTAAACAATATCTGATCTGGCAGAAGAAGCTGCTGGTACAAAGTTGGCCTGTCAGAACCGCTAAAATAAATTCAAACCAGTGAAGTGAGTGCCACATGGCCAAAGTGTTTTTGCTGCAGTGTCAGGGGGCCCAGAGACAGATCCCCTGTGCTGTCAAACTCTGCACTTAAGGAAAGGGGTGGGAAATGTGTGCCCACCCTTGCTGGCATGCCTGTCTGAGGAACAACGCTGGGGTGAGTGAGGAGGCAAAGGACCAGGGATGATCCTTCAACCCTGAAGGATGCAGACCTAGCTCAGCATTGCCCAGGTCCTGGCAGCTGTTTGACAGTGAATCCTGGTGTGACAAAGGGCTTCCCCTGGTGCAGGAGGCGGTGCTGGGAGGCTGAGATGGAGCAGGAGGAAGATGTGCAGCACTGCTGCCAGCACTGCCTCTGCAGAGGAGGGGGTATCAGACTCCAAAGCCATCACCCTGCCAAAAACATCAAACTGACTGAAATAAAGTCCCACAAGGAGAGGAAGCAAGCGAGCTGTCAGACGTGAGAGAAACAACAAGCCCACTGCTCAGGATCATCCACAGACCACCCTTCTCCAGTGAAGTGATATTTCTTCTTTCACCTGCCTCAAGTGGATGAAAAAAGTCAATGTTTAGGCACTTGCTTCCTTTGCTTATACAATTTGAGTGTTGGCCCTGTCTTTTCTTCCAGAATGGCCAGCACTGCCCTGGGAGATCCAGTCCCAGAGCTCCTAGGAAATAGAAGGAGAATGACGGGGCTGAGTCGTCATGCATTATGCTGAATATTTACCCCTCATGCATGCTATTTTATTTTAAATCTAGCGTGTAATATGCTTTGCATCTAGCGTGTTGCTCTTGTGTGTTTTTCCCTTGCCCTGCCTGTCTCTTGCTGGCAGCTGTCATCGTGAAACAAAAGGCAGCTGCCAGTTTGAGTGAACATCTCTCTTTCTCACTCACTCTTTTGCCTCTTACTCTTGGAGCTGATGCAAAACCACTTCACAGACTGGGTGGCAGGCGCTGATGCAAGGGGGGTTTGCTGCCCTTGGGATGCTTGAGCATGCAGTGCCTCTGAGACTCGCTGCCAGAGCTCGAAGCCGTGTTCAAGCTCTTGAACCTGGCTCAGCAGTAGCCAAGAGACAAGCAGCTGTCGCTCTGCCAGCACACCAGCTCAAGCTATCTCCATTGAGCAATTGCCCATTTCACAGGATTTGATTATGCTGCTTTTGGCAAAGGTGATGGTTTATTAAATACCACTTTGATCTTCCGCTCCAAGATGTGTAATCAAACGCAGGGATCTCTTGCTCCAAACCAATGGTTATTCCTACATCATCTGAAAAGAGCCCAAAAGAAGCAAGATTGAACTGAAAACAGCATGTTGGAAGAAGAAATTTTCCTGTGTCAAATTAAAG
Organism: Regulus satrapa; assembly: GCA_013396955.1. Classification (NCBI taxonomy): domain Eukaryota; kingdom Metazoa; phylum Chordata; class Aves; order Passeriformes; family Regulidae; genus Regulus; species Regulus satrapa. The sequence goes on along the minus strand of VWZN01017729.1, from coordinate 275,929 downwards.
GAACATGGGGAGGGAGAAAGCAGGATGAGATGCCAGGACTCAGACCCTCGGATGCTGCAATCCTTTGGCCAGTGATTCTGTGCAGAGTGAAAAGCTGCTGCCCGTGAGAGTGCCTCCACCAGAAACTCCACCAGGATCCTTCTCCCTCAGCTCCTCTTATGACTCTGTAACTCCATGTTCTAGGAGGCTCTGGATACCGTCAGAGGGGCCAGTTCAGCTGCTTTTTCCAGGGCTGTAAAGTCTGGAAAAGATGTTTTTGCTTTCCTTAGGGAGCCTTTCCCCTGAGCTATAATAAGAACATGCTTTGGGAAAACAAGCTGAACTCTTGACTGCTGTAAATAGCCATGGGCTGGGTCACGCCTCTGGGAAGGGACTGTGTCCTGCTGGGACAGGAGCAGGGATTAACTGAAGTCTTCTGGAGCTGTGGTCAGTGGCACGTCCTCTGTATTTTACCTCTCTGGGCAGTGGTGAGGGGTCTGGGGAAGAGTGTGAGGCTTAACAGGCAGGGAGGTCATATGAAATTAAGCAGGACTCCAAATGATAGCATAGAATGAAAAAGCCAAGTGAATGCAAGCCTCAGTTCCAATCAAGAAAGTTAGGAAATGAGATCTGAAACACCCTCCTGGGAGTCTGGTGTGTGCTGAAGAAGCATACTGAAATAAATTCACATGCAAGCTGTATCACTTTGATTGTCAGAGAAACTAAGCCTTCGTCCCTTTCCTTTGTGACAATTTTCTTTCAGAGAGCTCCTTGTTGCATGGCTTCTTCTTTTTTTTTTCCTTTTTTTTTTTTCTTTCTTTTTGTTTTTTTTTCCATTGTGGGAATGGGTATTCTCGTGTCACTCATTGTGAGCTCTTTTGTGGAAATTATGGCAATATGGACTTGTTCATGGGGACAGTTTGGAGAGATCCTGGTTTGTCTGATTTGCCTGATATTGTTTTCCTAAAGCACACAGAAAAGTCAGGAAAAGAAGCTGCAGAGGACAGGTCTGGAGTCTCTGAGGAGCTGTCAGGGCAGGTGGGAAATCACAAATGTGGGTGAGAAGATTGTGATTTTTGTAAATGAAGAGCAAGCTATACTTCCCAAATGAAGATGATTTCCTCTAGATTAGGCAGGATTGCAAATAAACAAAGAATAAAAGTTTATGTCAATGTGCAAAAGAGGGCATGTGGGCACTGCTTTGTGTGCTGACTTGCCTCTCAGATAGGAAGGTGGGCACCGCAGGAAAACAGGAAACACTTCCACCTGAGCTATTGTAATCCCCCTCACCAGAGCTTCTGGATGAGTCTAGAGATTTTCTCTGCTTCCAGAACTACACAGAAAGTAGAGTTTATGGAAATATTTCCAGTTTGATTTATATGAGACCCCCTCTAGTAAGTGGACTGTGAAGAAGCAGCAGCATAAGTGAACAGCTGGATGCCTTCAGGCTCCACTGTGGCCCCGTGATCTTGTGCTCAGATATCCCACAGTTGTGCAGCGGGAGTACCAGAGTCCCACTGCCAGGGACTCTGTGGCTGGGACAGGACATGGGGCACAGGCTGCTCTAGTCCACTCATAGGTTGTAGCACAGGGGAAACATGGTCCTGCTCTGAAAGCGGTGTATTTATTGTAACTCCTGCAACATGGATGAGTTAACACAGCTGTGATAGAAAGTGGATGAGACAAATCCTTTTGCTTTGCCTCCATCTGCATTGGCAAGCCAGGACTGGCAGCAGGGCCAAATCCTGCTCCTCAGTGTTGATCCTTTGCCATTGGTTTGGGTTCTCCTCTCTGCAAGCTAAGGAGCTTTTCCTGATTTCCTTTTAGAGAGCCCTGCTTAGCAGCAATCCCAGGTTCTTGCTGCAGTTTCCCCCATGCTGCAGGGGCAGGATTCTGCTGGGGGCTCCAGTCCCCCTGCCCCGGGCACAGCTTCCTTCTCCAGCTCAAACTGCACTGCTGAGCTGGCCTGCTCCTTTGCTTAAGTGATAATAAGCCTTACAAAGCCTTTACAAAGGGATTCTAAAACATCTTCATAGAAGGCAGAAAAACATAACTCCTCTTTCTTGCCTCGAAACTTTGCACCCAGATTTTCTGTAAGCCTGCCTTGTCTCTCTCGTCTGCAGTCTCTGTTGAACTCGTCCTGTCCTGCTGATGGCTGGGGAGTTTCCTCATTCCCAAGGCAGCAGCAGGGAGGAAGCTGTGCTCTGCTCTGGGTGTCTGGCTGGGATGTCTCACCTCTTGAACCTCTGCCTCACCATCACTCTGGTTTCCCTTCCAAGACCCTCTGTCCCAGGTGATCTACAAAAGGATCTCTCTGGCCCCTTCCTGTCCCCTCTTTGCCTGCTAATGTGCTGCCTGTGCCTCCCTGCCCAGGTGTTTCACCACTTTGTCCTGCCAGTGTCACTCTGTCACCTTGGGCACACGGGCACTGGCAAAGAGCAGCCACGGGCCCCTGAACAGGGCTGGTTCATTCTGTGGCAATCATCTCAGGGCTGGTCTCGACCATCAGGAGGATCTGAGGGATGATCTTATAAAGGGTGAGAAACCTTGTGGTCATGGTGCATTGGGGTGGGCACAGATCCTGGAAGAATTTACCTTGCTCCTGCCTGGACCTCTGGACATCCTAGTGAGAGACACTGATGAAAAACAGAGAATTAAAGCCACCTGCCTCCTCCTTTTGACACTCTTTGCTCAGTGAGAAAGTAGCTTATGTATGACTGACTGCCCCCGTGAAAGGGAGAGAAAATCACTCACTGCACTCAGATGGAGACTCAGGAGTGACAATGAGGATGAATTGGACTTCCACCTCCTAAAACAATTCCATAGTCTTTCCCTCACCAGGATATCAACCGAGAAAATATTTCTTCTTCTACAACCCTTTACCTGCCACCTCTTCAGCTGAATCTGAAGCGTACCTGGCAACACAGAAACAGCCTTGGCCGAAGCCCATCCCTGGGGACGTTTCCCAGTGGTCATTTGCCATGCAAGGACATGAGGTTTCACTACAGAGTCTCAAATCACCCTCCTTCCCCCACTCATGCTCTCAGGCTTTTGGGGTGATTCAGGTCCTTTGGGACCTGCCCATTGCTATGCCCTGATCCCTGGAGGGATCAGCAGATTGTGCTGCTCACATCCTGAGATGCCCTCTGCCACACAGCCCCAAAGAGCCACTTTCTGGGGACTCAGACTGAGGCTCAATATGAAGTTTCGGTATCAGATCCTCCCTACCAGCTAAATCAGCTCTCCTACCTTACCCTTTTGTGTTCTCAACTTTTAACTAAAGCAAGTTGGGGAAGACCTTAAATTCACTGTTGATGTCAGGGAGAAGAATTGGAGATCATTATAAGCTATGAATACCCCAAAAGTCTGGAGAAGACAACAGAAAATGCCAATTGACTCAATGCTGGAGGAGATCCAGACTGTCTGCATTCACGGTGGGACTGAGAGCAGCCAGCCATGCAATCTGGGCAATCCCAAACCCTCCCATGCCACAGTAATGTCCCTTCCAGAGACTGGGGTGGATGATGGCCTGGGTTGTGCAGCTGGCTAAAGCCCAGGTACACAACCTTGCTAGAAAGCAAACAAGAGCAGACACAGCGCAGGGCACTTGGGAGCCCTGAGTTATGTGGCTCTGGGTCACAGCTAGGGTAGGTTCACTTCCAAAAGGTCCCAGCAATGGGAGCCTTTTCTGGGGGGGCTTAGAGTTTACAGTGACAAGAGGCTGCCACTCAGAAATGCTCTGCAGTGGGCTGTGAGGATACAGAGCTGAAGCAGAGTAACAGTGAAGAAACCAAGCCTCAGCCATCTGTAAATCTCATCAAACCATGGAAATCCCCTCTTTTTCTCCAGTAAAAGGATCTCTTGTGTTGGGAAGAGGAAGGCTGAGCTGTTGATCTCAGTGTTGAGGCATCCCTTTTAAGATTCCCTGTAACATCCCATATCTCATCTCTACCCCCAACCCGAGACCTGCCTGCCTCCTGGAAATGCACTTGGCAAAGTTGAATTTTGAGAGCTCTCTTGTGGCTCTCACTTGCATGTCATCCCTCAAGAGGAAGCAGGAGCTGGGGGGATGTGGAGAGCCGGGATGCAAACAGCCTGTGCTTGCCTGGTGGTTAATGGGCGTTCAAGCTCTCCCTGAGCTGGGCTCCTGCTCCGGCCAAGCCAAGAGCCCTGCCTGGCACAGCCTGACCTCTCTGCGATTTCAGCCTCGATACTCAGCATCTGACCTGTGGATTTTCCTTTNAACAACCCAAAACCCACACAAAGCCGCCTATAAAAAGCCAAACTTCCCGAGCCAAAGCCAATAAAAAGCTTCCCAGCTGTTCCCGCTCCTCCGAGCCAGCCCGGGCTCTGCAGGCAACAAAACCCTCCCCGCAAGGCGGGCAGGGACCCGAGGCGAGGCCCCCCTGCGGGTGTCCCGTCTGGAAGCTGGGGCCCAGGGAAGCGAGAGGTGCCTGACAGAGGGCTGACTCAGCGGGAGACAGCGGTTTGTGTAACCTCCAGCAATCCATTATTACAAAGGGGCTTTCAGGACCTCCTCCGTGCCAGGCACAGCGAGGGTTATTGATTGAGGAGACAGTGCAAATGCACAGAGAGGCTCCATCCATTAGGGCCGCTGCTCTCCACCAATTAGAAAAAAATCATTACTCAGCAGCCATCAATGGGCTCTGCGCAGCGCTGGAGTGCATGCATTCAATCTATCTTCTCCCACCTCCCTGAAAACTTAATGACAACTATTAGAGCTCTGCTGAATGCCCGGTGTGTACAGAAGCAAAGATTCATTTGGTAATCTTAGTAATTACGACGCCATAGGAGGACACATGCTAAATTCAAACAAGGGTGTGAGGGGGAGCTGAGGGGGGAAGAGCCTGAATTCCTGTGTTGAGAATGCCCTCGTCTTGCTCAGCCTCCCATCCCTTCCCACTCACCTGCTGCCTCCCCTCCCCTTCTCCCACAGCCTCTCCCTGCGCTTTCTGGGCCCGCTTTTCTGCTTTGTTTTTCGCCCCCTTCCCAAAAGGGGAATAGCATTTTGTGAAAGTAAATTGAAGTGGGGCGACTTGGGAAATGTTTGAGATCTCTGGATGAGGCACAAGCCTGGCAACACTGTTTGACAGCGCTGCCCTGAGCGATGGAGGAGGCAAATTCCCATCTACAAAAGCCCGTGGAACTGCTCTGGAGCCCTGCTGGCATAACACAGGCAGGGTGCAATTTATTTACTCTGCCAAAGGCCTCTCCCCACCCCCACCACCCAGGCCTTTCATTTACACAGGTCGGGACTGAGCTGAGCGAGACCCTCATCTCCCCCCTTGCCAATGCATGTCACTCCGAGTTATGGGGAAAGCAAAGTCCCGGGAGGGAATTTTTGGAAGTGCTCAAGGATGGATGTGACATGTCATTGAAGCTGAAAGGAGCAGTTACTTACAAGCGGTGGAGCTTTTCACAGGCCTGCTCTTCTCCAATCCTCGGAGAGGTAAGTCATCATTATCTGAGGGGCGCGGATGGTGCTGGTCAGCAGCCGGAGCCTGGCGATGGCCGTCAGTCACGCTGGCGTGGTTCAACACCTCAGCACAGCGACTTCCACCACACCACTGGCAACCCTGCAGCTGGCAGATTTCATCGGGATAAGGGACAGATGAAAGCACAACATTTCTGTTTCCTTCTCGGTACGCTCTACAGGAGCTGCTCCTGCCAGGGCCACCTTGCGGGGCACCAGCCGGTCCCGAGGGGAGGACCCCCAGTGAAGGAGGAGACATGCTCCCAGTGCCTGCTTCAGCCAAAGCTTGAGGGCTGGTCCTGCAGGGCGTGGAGAAGCTGGATCACCACATCCCTGTATCCCTGTAGCCGCCCTTGACTTGTCTGGGCTCACGCCATTAGCCCTGAGCATCACAGCTACAAGAAGTCTTGACAACAATAAAGAGTGCTTAATTTTCAGCTGGGCTTAAAGCCACAACAACAGCACGGGGCTTCTTTGAACTTTGCTCGTACTCCTTGATCTTCTTCACATGGATTCATTATAGGAAGAATGCAGAAGTCCCTACAACACCCAGTAGATGGAAAAATAGGTCAAAGGCAAAATGGCACTGACAATCATAGGAAATTCAGAAAAAAGGGAAGTAAATCCCAAAGACTCAACTCAATTTTTATTTTGGTTTTACTCAGGGGAGGTATTTTTAAGTTCTGCAGGATTTATTAAGCACAGAATGAAGGCCTCAGACTTCAGCAGGTTGTTAAGGAAAATGTAACCTCCAAACTTCCTCAGAAATAAAAATAGAAGGTATTTAAGTATTCAGCGGAGACAATAATCTTTCTCCTCTGTCTATGAAGTATGAGAAGGGCACTAAGGGAGAGGTTACTTGCCTGCCATGCTACACAACTTCGGACAGACACAGAGAGCCCTTTTCTTGCTGAAGGCCAAACAGGCCTTCAAAAACCTTGGATAAGTAATGTATTAACATCCTCGTTAATGTTATCCAGCAACAGTGGTGAAAAAACACAAGTGGCTACAAGCCACCTGCAAAATGATAGTGCAGCCTGTGTTTGCCCCTTGCATACCCTCTCACAGAGGGCTGTGGATTGCATGGCAGGATGTAAACTTGTAAAGTCAGCAGATGTGACCCTGCCCCGATGAACCTCTTACATCTGCAACTAAGTGGCTTTTAATGTTAAAGTTTATTAAATAAAGACTGAATTCTCAGCTAAACCAAAGGGCGCGTCTTGGTAAAATGCAACGATGAGATCAGCATGTACAAGGCACCAGGAAGAGGAGGAGATGGGCTTCATCACAAAACCCTCCAATGCCTTCTCATGTTCCTTGCCCCGATGCGCTGCCAAAAGGCACAGCCCATCTCCCTTCCTGCGCTTTGTCTGGGGAGAGCCCCCGCGGCAGGGACGCTGGGAAAAGAGAGACCACAGCAACCAGATCAAAAGACAGGAGTCTCCCTGATTCCTAGCCAGCCATCCCTGACCTTGAGGCATCCAGCGTGAATCAGAGCCAGGAAGGGCAATGTGCGAGAGTCCATCTGATCTGGCGCTCACGGGGAAGGTGCTGGCAGCCACCAGGCGGGCTGTGGATCCGGCCATCTGCCACAGACACGGGGAGCTGAGTGGAGGCCCAGCTGGCAAACAGGCTGGTGCCCGGCCGGCCCCTGAAAGAGTGAGGAAGGTCTGCAGGCTCGGCACAATTGCTCCCAGAAGAGCGAGGAATTGCTCGGACGTGGAGTTTTTTTCTGTGCCTCTGAGACCAAGCTCACAGGTGAGGCAGGTGAGATGTTTTGCTGCTCAGATAGAACGTTAGGTTAGAGGTCCAAGCACCATCTCGGCCCTTCTCTTTATCACCAAAAGCCATGGAATTGCTTTCCCTGCTTGACCAGGAGCAGGCAGAGCTGGGCTCTCTGGTATGTAAACTTTACTTACCCAAAAAGCCTCAACAATGGGGAGAGGGGGAAAGAGCAGGTACTGAATCAGTAGCACTGGACATTTACTAAAAAGTGCAGGCTCTGGAGGATGAAGGAGGATATATCAGATCCTTTGACCAGAGGGCACTTGCTATGTTTCTCTGAAACTGTTGCTTGGGGAATGGTGTAGAGGATGACTGCTTAGAAATGCATTTGCTGAGCTATTTGCTTAAACTACAGAGTCACTTGGGCACCATCATCAGAAGGAAAGCCCTGACCTCCTTTGCCAAGAAACTATTGATAGTGCCCTTGAAGAGAAATTTTAAAGCTCTGGGCCCATTTGCTGAGCCTTCTTCTCCACATTAAGTGTGATTATAGTATTTAAGGAGTAAGGACAGTAAGATTTAGGCTCATAGTTTAAAAAGCTCCAACTCAATAATGACACAAAGCCAAAGATGGAGAAGACCCATATTACAACAAATACTCAAAATATGGTGATTTCACAAGCTTTCCATGATTAAGACTATTTTTTCTTGACTTTCTAAACAGAAAATGGCCCCACCACACATCAGCAGAGTGAAAACTAAGTGTGCACCTGGGGATAGGGGGCAATTTAATCTCCAAGGTTTTAATTCATACTAAATGACAGACATCTTGAATGTCTTCTAATGAGATGATATTTGCCCAGATTCTCTTCCTGTAATTCCATAGCTATTCAAAGAAGCTGGGACAAGAAATCTGCCCAGGGACTACCTGCAGATATAAGACAGTGCTTTGAAACTGTAGAGTGTCCTTTGTTGTTTTGCAGGATGTTCTGGATGATGCACTTTTGGTGTATTTATTTACATTTGAAATAAAGTCCTCTTGATGGTCCCATCCTATCCCATTTGGAAATACTTCAACTGGTGCCTCTTTTGGATTCTTTTCAGAGTTCTCTTGCCTTTAATTTTAGACTAAAAAATATTTATGGATTCTTAGATATTTCTTGGTGATTAAACTGCTCCTTCTGGATCCCTGAAACATTTTTGTCAGAGAAGATATTTCTGCTGTGGCAGATCAGACTGAGCCTTGTTTTGGTGGGATCACTGCTTAAGTGTCTTCCCCTCAACCCTTTCAGTATTTACAAGCTCTCTCTTAGCTGCAATATCTTTCTCTTTCTCCTAGAAAAGCATGTCCTCTTTTCTATAATTTCCTTTTGCCACCTACTGATCGTTTTCCAATCTGTCTGCCATTTACAACTCCCTCTCATCTCATGCTTTCTCTCATCCCACTCCACTGTGCTTTTGTCAGTCATTCCTTGTCTTCCCTAGCTCTTCTTCTGTTTCTGTATCTTCTGCTTTCCTCCTTCGCCATCATGCCATCCCTCTTGTAACAGATGTCCCTCTGCCTTCTCCTGTCCCCTCTGCACTCTATGTCCCAGAACTACCTGACTTGCTCCTCTGTGTAGGTCACCTTCTTATGTTCTCTTGGCCCTCGTCAGAAATATCCTAAAAGTCTCGTGTTCCTTTGGATCAAAGACAAAGCCACCCCAGCATCCCCCAGTCCTCTCCTTGTGTGAGCTGCTCGGGGAGAGGGCTCAGGGGGAGGATGCAGCCCCATCCCTCCTCAGCACAAGGAAGGACCTTCCTGACCTTGAACCCTAAGGAGAAGAGGAGGAATGAAAGGCAAGGTGGCTCTTTTCAGGCTTTTCACCTCTGCCTAGTTACTGTTCCTCATGTCCCCCAGCCTGCCCTGCAGATATCAGCTGTCATTTACCTCAGATAATTTGGACAATCAGCATAAACCTGTTGCTCTCACCCCTATTTACCTTGGGAAGATTCTTGCTTCTGTGTCAGTCCTGAAGGAGTGCTTGCATTCCCTAAAGCTGGGTTGTTTTCTGTACATATACTATTTTGTTTAATGAAAAGGGCTACCTGTTCCTACATCTCTTTGACCCTTTTTGGCAAAGACACACTGAGGTACAATTTCCCTGGTGTCCTCCCTGAGGTTACATTTGTTTTGTCTCCTCTCTTCCACTCAAAGAGAGTGTCCTCGGACAGGATAGACTTCAAGCCATCTTTCTGGAAGCAACATCCCTGTTCTGTCTCTCCTGCTGTTGAAATCCCTGCCTGGAAGGGCCCCTACCACACTGTCATGACCAGTAACAGATCACATATCAGCTGTCCAGAAAACCAGGCAGAGAGTCTCCTTCCAGCTGAGACATGAGGACTACCTGCTGCCAAAGTAGGAAAATACTTCCAAAGTAGTTGACTGGAAAATAATGCTATCAAACTCATCCCAATGCTCCCACAGTGTTTGAAGTAGTGATGGTCAGTGCAATTAGACCATGGCAGGGTTGCAATCTGAAAATTGTGCCCTACTCAATGCTACCAAAATTACTGGATGCTGAGGCCACAAAGTCCACAAGACTCATTTTATGTTCTGCTTTGTGTTTCTCCTCTGCTGACTCTGTTTGCCTCTGTCTCCAGCAATAAGGAGTCCTTATCTTCATGGAGACTGGCCTCTGCTGCTCCTTTTTTCCCCACAAAATTGGATGTGGATAGAGTCCATGGGCAGGCAGGAGACCAAGGGGAGAGTAGGCGAGGGAGAGGATTACCCTGAGGGAGGGAGTTGCCAGTGTCTGAGGGTTGGGGTGTGAGGGAAAGGACAGGCTGCACCAAGCCTCCAGTGCCACGTGCTCTGCAGGTTTTGCCAAGAGATGCAGTCTCTCAGGAAGGGTTTTACTGCCCCTGTAAACTGAGCTAACTAAGCAGTAGGAACTAGAGAGGGATAAAAAGTCAGACTTGCCTTCACCTGGACCTTCCCAGCTTAAACCTTTGTCCCAGAGGCTCAGCAAAAGCATAATACTTGATGATGCTGTGGCCCTTCTCTTGGTATCGGTGTCATGAAAGATTCAAATGGCATTGTCCACCTACAAAGCTTTTGCAGAATGAATCAGTTTTCCTATGAGCCTGACTTGACACACATTCCCTGACCACTTGGAGGTCACAAATTTAATTAAACCTCAGTGAATAGTAGCAGACCTCACAGAAATAAAGGCCTTAATCCAATCAAGCCACATTTGTACTCCCTGTACAGCATCAAGCACGACCAAAGCAGAAGGGACAGACCGTGGCGAGCGAGAAGGGCCCCAAGAAGTTCCTCTGTACAGCGCCATTTATGGACGATAATGTGATTGTGACACTTGCAGACAATACCAGCAATTTCTCAAACGGGAGGTCCGAGCCTTGGTATTATCACGCTCAGCCAGTGCCAGAAACATGGGACAGATCACAGCTAGTTCTGGGAGTAAAATGCCTACGGCTCACAGGAGAGCTATCATTTGTCAAGTGGAGATCAACTTTAACAGCAGCTGGTACAAATCTCTCACCAAAGTCACAGCATTGTTTGTATGGGTCACTTTCGGGGGAAACTCATCTACTCTTTTCTGGTAAAAATAAAATAAAATAGGGAAGAGCAGAAGCAGCTTGTTGTTCTAGGAAGTGCTTTTAATCTGCCTGTGCAGTAGTAATTAATTTCGCATAATGTCTCATGCTGCATTCCACTCTGGAGGAGGCAATGCTTGATGTGTGGGCCAGGTGATTCACTGGTGATCAGAGCAGCCAACTGAAATTTTTTTTTCTGGAGCTGACAGAAAAGTCTACTGAAATTTTGAGAGGAGGAAAATGTGACAATGTCATCATAAATTGTTCATCTTCAACATATGCATCAGCCAACATTCATAGAATGTTGAAATTTTAGTGAGAAATGGGCAGTTCCTTTGCTATAGAATTCTCAGAATTCACCCCAAGTATAAAATTCCTACTGTCCCAGTATAGTAAATGTCACTAACCAGATTAAGGAAGATGTAGGGGGCTTTGAGGGTGTTGCTAACTGTCAAAGTATTAGTAAATTGTGCCTTAACAGTATACAGGTAAAAAACCAAACTATAACAAGAGTGAGACAGGGATGCAGAGGTCAGGAGCTGGTTCCTGATGGCAGGTCCTGGTTAGGAGAAAAGGAATTGGAAACAGGTAGCAAGGCAGTGTAAAAGGATCTCATTGTTGGATACCTCCAGTGAAGGTAGGAACTAAGAGACTTCACAGAAGCCTACTCAGAAATCAGACTGGAAAATGGAATGGGAATTGTCCCTACTCCTTGTTACTCAGACTGCAGTAGTAGATAAGAGAGCATGATGATCATGCTATTGAATGCTCTACAGAGAGTAAAGAAAGTGCTTGTCCCAAAATGTTTGTAATGAAAAGGAATAATGACATTGGAGGGAAAGCACAACTTTTACTACATGTTTTTTGTAGGCAGAGCTGAAGTTTTGCTGCACCTTTCCTTGTGCTGGTGCAGGATCGGGGCAACTTAATGGAAATAGGTTTCATTGGAATCACTCAGCTCAAAAGATGGGGCTTTAAAAAGGAGAGAGTGAGAAAACTCTAATGAAAACTGTAACGTTTTACAAACCATTTCACCTGTCTGATGAGCAGCCTAGGATCAGCTGCAATGCGCATGGGATAGTGCCCTGGCCATTCTTCCCCAGGAATCTGCTCAGGAGAAGTCTCCTGCCACAGGCCAGACGGAGCAGACTGCAGTCACACTCTGCTCTTGGAGCTGCTCTGGGCTCCTTGCATATGCTCAAGTTCAATAGGCTTTGCCCCTGTGCTCATTCCGCTGATTAAAAGTAATCTTTTTTTTTTTAAGCCACCAGCATGTGAACCGCAAGGATTCGTTCATTATTGCTCAGCCGTGCTGCGAGATGCTGTCTAGAAGTAATTAATTGGGCAATGCTTTGGAAATGTGGAGAAAAAATATTTTCAGGGGAAAAAATTAGTGCAGGAAGAGGGGGAGAGGCTCGCATTTTCCCTTTGAAGTGAGGATCTTTTGCTGAGAGGGAGGGAGGCGCAGCCAGAGAAACAAGCCCGTTTGTAATTTTACAGTGTTATTCTCCACAGCTGTACGTATAAACTTCAGCCTGGTTTTTTCGCCTCATTTTAAAAATACCCCTAGGAGCTGGACTTCGTTAATGAGAATTTGTTGTGGGAAATTTTATTTTTCAGGAGAGGGAAGCCTGCCCCTGTTGCAAACCCTCCCCTCTGGCCCAGTGCATGCAAAGGGGCAGTCCTGGGAGGTCCACACCACGGTACCGTCTGTGGCTCTCGGTGTCATTTGCAGAACATCTGCTCCTTTCCAGCCAAACCTCAAATAATCCTGCAACTTTAACAGGAAACACAAGTTCATGCAAGGAAAAAAGGGTGGAGACCCAGCAGCTGTCAGGGAGGCCTATTTATATCCAGACTGCCAGCCCTGAGTGACGTTGGTAATTCCCTGGTGAGGTCTCTTGCCCAGCACAGCATCAGCTGTGCTGTGCTCTCTGGCCATGGGATTAAACGGCACTAAATCTGAATTAACTTTGGAAAAAAAAATGTCTTCCAAAGCACGGAATCTTCTGCTTTCTGCCCTGACTTGAGCTTGGGGAGTCTGGGTTCCATCAACTTGCCCTGAGAACATGGCTCTTAGCAGGTTGTTTTGCAGTCATTCATTCTCACAGGGGTCCTGTGGACTGGGGATCCACCAGCGCTAGGAAGCTGGCAGCACTCTAAAATGAAGTGATTCTTCATCCCAACAGGATGAAGAATGAACCGGGGACTCAGACAAAAAAAAGGGGAGCCTATGGAGAAGGGAGTGATATAGCAGGTGCTATCAAGGGAGCTAAAGGGAGAGGGGACAGTTTTTTCCAGAGGCTGAGACTGTGTGTCAGTGTATGTGTGAAGTTTCCAGGCACATCAGGCACTGTGGCTTTAAGTGTAGAGACATTGGCATGGAATACTTTGCATGTCTTTAGTAGGTTTTGAACTTGGGATCACATAAGTAATTGACAATTGTTTTGCAACAGGGAATTTCGCAAATCCAGAAAAGAAAATCGAGTGTGCCTCTTCAAAGACCACCATCTCCCATGAGTTTTTGTCACACTCACCTGTCAGGGATGGCACATATCCAAAGGAGATGGCTGTAGAAATTTCTGGGAGAAGAAATTATGGCAATATAAATAATAATTAGCGAAAATGAAATACTGCCACTCCCAGTGTCCACCGACTCGAGAGCCACCCAGGCTCTGACAGTGTTTCAGGCAAGAAGTCTTGTCATCTCTGGCCCTGAAAGAGGCATAAAAGTGGTCCCTCTGCTTCCCAGTGATTTGGCCCAAGGCACCATGTCCCACCATCAGCTCTCTGTGATGCCAGGCTCCCTGCAGGCACTGTGATGGCAATGGCTGTGGCGCACCAGGAAAACAGGCAGGACTTCGGAATCTTTGGGTCTGTGGGTGATCTGAAGTTCTTTTGAAAAAGGAACGGTTTGGCCTTGAAGTAGAAAGAGGAGTTTATAAAAGAGGTGTTTATTTGTGCATCCAAGGCTTTAAAGGAGCATTGCGTTCTGGGTTGAAAGGGCTTGGCTGGGGCTGCGAGTTCAGCTTTGTTTCCAGCCTGTTCTGCGGGTTGTGTTTAATTGCGCTGTTGCACGATGTTTTCATGCTATTTTAAGAAAGCGCATGTACTCATCAACATTATCAGGGAAACACAGATTCCCAGGAGTACCCCTCATCTCAAAGGAGCCGACAAAATCTCCCCAGATACCCCGAGTGGGCAGGCTGCTCAGCCTCCCCCTCCCTACAGCTCCCCAGCCCTCTGCCCTCCTTGTGCCCCCCATCAATAATCTGCCTGCTTTCGCCAGCAGTGACGCTTATCGGAAAGGGCAGCTCAGTGAACTGGCAGGGACATGATTCGAAGGTCACCCGGGGATCCCCAGCCACGGGCCAGCCCACCCTGAGCCGCCGGGCCAGCCCAGGGGCAGAGGGCTGGGAATCGGCCCCACCGCCGCCCGGGGAGGGAGAAGAATAGGGTAAAGAGAGGGCAGAAAGAGAGAGAGAGCACAAAAGAGCTTGAGGCCCTTAAATAGCGCTTGGGATGGTTGTTGTGATGGGCCCTGGACCCTTTTGGATGCTGTTGCTGACACTTTTAAACGAGCTGATGCCCTGGTTCTAGAGGATTATGTTCAGTAGTGACTTGCTGTCCCTGCCAGTAGTCACAAATAGCTTTATTACATCAGGGCCAATGTTATCGAAATGGCTTTAAAAAAGCAGTCAGCTTTAGTCTCCCTCTGCTCATTAGAAACTGCGGTTAATCACTTGCTGTGAAAAGGCTCACCACCAACTTGCTTACTCCTCCAGCCCTTCTTTTCTGCCCTTCTCACAAGTAAATCCCTTATTCAGCTGGTCCATCCCCCTGCCATCAAGTAATCCTGTATGCCTGCCACCCACTCTGCCTGGATTAACCTCAGGTGGTCACTACATTGCATGGTTCTTGAAAAGCGCTGCCTCTGAGCAACCTCTTTTTGCTTTTTATTCCTAAGCCTGGGTTTTAAAATCCCTCTGTGTATCTTGAACCTGCAAGATTCTTTCCCCCCAGGCTCTGCTAGCAGTTTAATAGTCTCTTGTTTCTCTTAAGTCCCCTCCTTACCAAGCTGGATGTGCGATGGGGAGGTAATGACTTCTGGCTCCCCAGCTGTGCTGGGCACCTTCTCCACTGGCTGCTGGCTCTGACAGCAAGGGCTGCTTTCTCAAAATCCTTGGTCCAATGGGTGTGCTTGGTGCCACCTGCCTGGGCTTTCATGCCACCAGAAGTACCTTGCACCCGCTGCCAGCCCACCCCTTGTGGCCACAGCCACAGTCCTGTCCTGATGTGGTAATGGAGGTCTCTGGAGAGGAAAGTAGGTAATTTTTCCCCACATCTTAATTGGGCAGCTGCTGTGGCCACCGGTCCCAGCATGGAAGTCTTTTGGAGCCTTCCAAATGTTTCATGCTCTCGGTGTCTAGTGCTTAGTGTCTATCTCTCCTCTGCTGGAGGAGCAATGGCTGAGGGTTCGGCTGTGAGAAAGGCAGGAGAGCTCAGCATGTACTGTGACTGGAAAAGCAGCCTAGGATTTTGGCAGGCAGAGGCAAAGGACACTCTCTCGTATGTCAGAGCTGCCCAGTGTCAAGAGATGGTACTGGCATCCAGTGTGGGGGATTCTGATCACCTCTCTGCTCCATCTGATTTGTTAAAAGCACCGAGACAACAGTTAGAAAATGAAGAAAGTAATCCTCTGGCCCCGGTGTCCTGCTAATGTAGCCACAGTGGTCCTAAGCTCTGCCCAAACCAGAAAGATTTTCTTTCTACAAGGTGCTGTATGCAAATTTACAAAGAAGCACTGCTCCCCTGACAGTGTTTGGTGGAAGGGGCAGGGTGGGCTTCCACACCTCACAGGGCAGTGAAGCCTCTGACTGGATTTCCAGGAAAGCCCAGGGTCTCACTCTCACTGATTAAAGGAAAGAAAACTAGATCAGAGTGAAACATTAGAAATGCCTTTAAATAGAGAAACTCGTGAGACTCCCTCATGTACTGTAGAAGCAGTAATGTTTCAGGGGAGTGTGGGAACTCTGTTTGCAGAGTCAGCTATTGGGGCATGATCTTTATGTGTGTCACTGTGTGTCTGCAAGACCTCCTGTGTGGAATGGAACTGCCTGCAAAGGCTTGCCTGCAAATGGCAGTGTGACTTTCACTGAATTCCAGTGACAATGAGACAAGGAAGATGGTCCATTTCCCTTCCAGCCATCCTCTGGCTCTGTTATGGTGTATGCTCCTGCTTACTTACAAGACGATTAGCAGAGCTGCCTGCAAAATACACCTGCTTTGTTCACAAGTGCTCTTCACAACTGGTGCCTCTGGTTTGCCACGGTTTCCTGAACTTGTAGAGCTTCTCTGATGTCCTTTCATGAAGCCACACAGGGAAATTCAGCCTTTGGCTTGGCTCCCTTTCAGGCAATGCACAAACCTGTGGCACTTGCAGTAAGCCCCGAGGAGGGAGGCATAAGTGAGGCCCGGTGACACCATCCGTGGGCCACCATTCTGACTGGCCCCAAGCCTTCAGTGCCACTTGAAGCAGCAGAGAGAGCCCCCGCCCTGTGCCTGCTTGGGGTGTGTTGCTGCAGCTGGGCTGTAAGGGCAGCCCTGGGGCTTCGTGGCCAGGGACTGATTTCTTGCCCTGCCTTTTCAGAGCCCTCACTCCATGTTCACGGCTGGTACGGTGGCTCATGGAGGTCCTGCTGCAGGTCATACAGGTGGTTCAGCGGCAGCCTCGAGCTGGCACACGAGGAAATCCCCTGGCAGGAGGAGCAGGGGCACACGGGGACGCAGGGAGCAGCCGTCGGGGGCTGTGTTGGCAGTGCTGCCCGCCTCGGCCATTGCCACTCCAGGGCTCCACTGATGTGTGAGCAGGCCAGAACACGGAGGGAGCAGCCAGGTGAGACCTCAGCTCAGGCTTTCCCTGGTTTCCAACGGGATTATCCTGCACAGCAGCATTTTTAAAGCCGTTTCTGTTTTTCATTAAGTGCATTGCAGTGCATCTGCTCATGGAGTTTCAGAGGGTGTGCAAAGCTCTGCCCTAACTCCAGGAGTCAGAAAAAAAGGACAATTTTTTTTTTTTCCCCAAAACTGTGTGGACATTTTTCCTCAGTGAATTCACACAAAGTGAATCACAGCACCTTAGGATATTCCTTATACCTTAGACCAGAGCATCTCCTGCAGCCTCCCTGAAGCCACTGACACACAGGCAGGCTGGGGTTTGCTGCCCTAACACACGCGGGGCTGTTTTGGCCGAGGGAGGAGGAACACCCAGGGGACAGGGAGGCCCCTTTGCTTGGCAGCCTGCGTGCGAGGAAGGACAGGCAGCTTTAAGACCTTCCTCTGCCGCTGAGGCAGCTGGGGCTGGCCTGATGCCCGAGTATAAACTAAAGCAGCTTCACAACTGGTTTAATTTATGTCCGATTGCCAGTAGCCCCGGGGCATTTCTGTCAGCCGAGGCTCAACCAGCTGTAACAGCATCCTGGTTTCTGCTTCTCCTCTCGGTGCTCGCTGCTTTTGCCAGTGGCTGAGTGGGATCAGAGCGCAAGTGGCCCCAGTGTGGGCTCTTCTCAGCAGACCATCTTCAGGACATCTGTGCTGCTCACCCTGCTATCTCCTGACCAGGTTACAGCCTGTGCTTCCAGCCCGCTGTAAGGAAAGCACTTCCTTCTCGTATTTGTGATGGTGCTTCACGATCTATATCTATACATATGACGTGAGCAGCGAACTCCTCTGCAAACCGCCCACAAATCACCCTGGAGTCAAAAAGCCCAATCACAAAGACTACAAAGAAATATGAAAAGACCGTCTGAAACTCAGAAATAGATGATGTACAGTAATTTTTCCCGTCTCTCTGCTTTTGCTGGAATTAATCAACAATCTCTGCCTGCAATTGCTGGGAGTAATTTATTTCAAGAAATGCAAAGAAAGAGCATTTAGGATAAATATTTAAATTTCCTGCTCCAGCCCATCCTATTCTCAATCATTGTTTGTGTTCAATTCAGTCAGCTATGCATAAGCTGATGCTCGTTCTCTGTGCTCTGGATATTTACATATTTTTTTCTTTACTGCATCTCTGATTCCCTAAGTTTTTCTTGGGTGGGGAAGGAACTATGTGAATAAAATTCCCTAGGGGACTGAATTCTGGGTGAGAATACATACATCCAGTACATGAAGAAACCCTTACAGACAGGTTTGGTGCTCCCAAATGCTTGTATCTACCTGGAGCTTTTTGATTTACTCCCCCTCTGTTTGAGATGGTAAAAGTAGTGGTACTGAGGACAAGGGAACAGTGTGAGCTAAAATGCAAGAAAGCTTGGTTCTGGAAGATGTATGTGTGTCAAGTTGTATAGAGCACGCAAAAAATGAGACTGGAGTTTGATGTTAAAAAACCACAAAACACTCAAAGGCTTTACTGTTGTGGAAACTATTTAATTTTTTTTTTTTTTTTTTTTTTTTAAGCAGGAAAATTACATAAATTTGGCTGTGGGAATAATCAAACAAACAAAACCAAAACAAACTTCAAAGGCAGAGCTTCATGTCTCTCAATCTGAGAAGCTGAAAAAGATAAAGAAATGAGAATAAAGGATTAATTCTGATCTTTGATTGTTCATGCATGCATTGATCACGGGTTTCCCCCAGCTTCCTGTAGCCAAACATCTACAAACACAGTCTGGACGGGCCTGGCTGACCCCCTGCCTAACCTGTGCTGCCCCACCATGGCTGCGCTTCCCACTTTGGTGAGCTCTAATTAGCTCCTGCCAACAGAGGTTTGAACTGGAGCGGGCTGGGGGAGAGTAATATATAAACTTTAAAGGCAGCTCATCCACCACGTGCAATTTGTATTTTACACCTCATGAATTTTAACAGCTAAAGTTATAACTTCACTGTAACCCCCTGTGTGCCGGCACCTGTGCCGTGGCGGAGGCTGTGTCACAACTGCAGCTTGCCTGGCTCAGAGGCTTTTCCTGCATCCCTGCTCTCCCTCAGCCAACAGAGCCAGGCTAAAGGTGCAGCTTTCACTGCCTTTTCCCCCAACTCCAGTGCTGCAGCAGCTGAAAGCAGTTCCTTTCCTTTTCTTCTCCTGAAAGAACTCAACCACTTGCTTAAGCCTTTCCTTTCGTGCTGGGTATCAGAGTAGCAAATGGCCTGCAGAAACCACTAAGCAGCTGCTTAAAAACAAAATAACAAACATAAAAACACAGATGACTGCAGCACGGAGTTAAAAATCTCTGCACTGCTGGCGGGTTTTGCAGAAAGCCTTAGCTGGACAAGTACACGCTTGATCTTCAGTGACAGTCATTAAAAGTCGATGTTGTGAATCTATAACAGCACCTCAAAACACTTGGTGGAATCGGAAAGAAGTTAGGTTTTTACAACATGAAAACTGCATATGCAGGTGAGAGCTGGGACCTCTGCTCCCTAGTGGTGTTTCATTATGGCACTGGAACTATTAAACCAATTTCCTAGCGCTCGGGTGTGAGGCGCTTGTTGGATTTCCCTTGCTGAACCGACCAGCTCAGAAGCCTGCAATTCATTAAGCAAGTTATCAGGCAACAGCCTCCGCTGGTCTCTCTTTGGCGTGCCTGCAATCCCCAACTCACAGCTTGGATTTTTTCCAGTTTGGTATAGTGGGAGGGAGATTCTAAGTCCCTTTATTTGGGGCCATGATGTCCCAGCAGGTCGATTAGTTGAGTATGAGTCTCTCTGTGAGTGGGGGCTGCCCTCAGTCAGCGCTGCCCTCAGCCCCACGGATTCAGCCTCTTACCAAGCCCTCTGCAGCCACCAGGGATGGCTGTAAATTAATCAAATCAGATAGTGGTGGTGACCAGAGCTCTGCTGGGACCGTGTCCTGCACTCTGTGGCAGGGTTATCAGCTGAGCTGGCAGCTGGCAGCGCTGGGAGCTGGCTGAGAGTGAGCTTAGCTGTCTGCAGGGCATGGTGCAGATGCGCCCTGCGGTCAGCCAGCCTGATGTGTGCTGTCAGACCTAAGTAAGCTGTCAGCCTCTTAGCCAACATACAAACTAACATCCTAAAGCAAGACAACTCTTAAAAACATCCTAAGGTCTTAAAGGCAAGACATTGTGTTCCTTAATGCAACCTAAACCAGCCAAATCTGGTTTTGGCTTACACATCAACACCCCCTTTCAGGGGGCAGCAGCAAGGATGTGTTCCCAACTGTCCTTTATGTCCTGGTTGCCACAGAGCTGTACTGGACTGTTTTTAAATTTTCAGTCTGTACAGCTTTTCTGGTGAAGGGGCAGAGCCTGAAAACTGCTGCTGAGGACTTGCTTTCTTCAGCTGTGATGTGGGGGACTCGCAGGAGCAATTAGTGGGCCAAGGATTCAGAGCCACTGCCTGTAGGATGGGGAGGCATGAGTTACCACACAGACTGAAGGTGTCAGAGGAAAGTGGTACAGCAGGTTAGTTTTTACCATCTCTCATTAAACCTAGAATTGCCTATGAAGCTGGGCCCCGTGCTGCCATCCTGGAGCCACTACACGTCCCTTGATGATTTTGCGGGAGGCTGTGCTGACTGCTTATACATCCAGCTGCTGCTTGCTCTACCCATCATGAATGAGAAGCAGGAGGAATTGGCTTGTGCTGACGTCTGTGCGGCTGCAGCTGGACGGCTACCAATGCCGAAGTTTGCCGGGCAGCTGCCAAGGCATGGCAGCCTCCCAGGACCATCCCTCCCAGGGAAAAATCTGGTGCTTTGGGAGCATTGCAGTCAGGCAGGGACAGACTCACCCTCCTCTTTGGCTCTCTGTTTGCCCTTCCTTTGGGTGAGGTGATGACAGGGGATGACAAAGGGCCTGCGGATGCTTGTCAGTGCCGGGCCGTGCTGTGCACTTAGGCTGCTGCTCCATAGTGCGGGAAGGCCTTTTCTTCCAGGCCTTTGCATTTGCAATTTGAATTTAATCCCGTGAGCTAAAGATAGCTCTGGCTCGCCTATTGTTCCTCCAGCTGGCAACAGCTTTATTTCTTTGATGCTTTCAGTTCTCGGTCGTTTCCAAGGAACTGGCAGACGCTTCTAATACAGAGCCTGTCCCAGCACCGTGTCATGCTGGTCACCGTGTTCACTCTCCTGGCCCTCCCTTCGATGCTCAGCTTTCCACTGGCAAGATCTCCTGTAGGCTCTGCAGCTCTCCCTCTTGCTGCCATGGGATGACTTCAGGGCTGCTCCCCAGCGGCTCCTCCAGGAGCAAGAGTTATCCTCAGGAGCAGATCTTTCATGAAAGTCTTGCTCAGATATTTGTTATTTGGTCTTACTACCATTACTCCATCGGAAGAAGTAAGTGATGTGATCCTTTCCTATATTCTTAGTGGCTGTTTGGGCTCTGTGTACCTTTCTAATCCATCTTTATTGTGTATCTCTCTGGTAAGAATTCAGTCATCACTTTTTTAGGAGCTTTCTGTGTCACATCAGCTGAGGAAATGCAGGCTCTGCAAGGTCACTGAATGCATGTTTGTTTCTCAAGCAGTTGGAACAATGTTTTGAAGTGGATTAATACTGGCAAGTTCTTATCTTTGTTTAGGTTTGTATGTGGTATATGTGCATCACACATCTATCTATCATATGTATCCTATGCATTATGCTGTGTACGTGATTTGGTATCTTGTAATTTCAGGGACAAAAACGGGGTGCCTTTCCAAAAAGTGAATTTGGGATTGTTCCATGCTAATTTGTGTTGTTAATTAGCTGTAGCAGGCAGCCAATAAAGCGACGCAAATGATTTCAGGTTCCTTAGGAAATGTGCCAATACGAACGCAAATACCGATTTAGATGTGGAATTTTCACAGCGCCTCTCGGCGAAAACTCAGTCATTACATTCAATAAACGGTGCTGCGGGTCGCAGGCTGCCGGAGAGCGCTTTGCGATCTGGAGGAGGGTCCGCTGCATCGGCGGATGCTTCCCTGGGCGGGCAGCGAGGGCGGGGGAGCCCAGGCTGGCGGCGGCGCTCGGCTCCGGAGGGAAGCGCTGCTGGCTCGCCCCGCTGGCGCTGTGCCCCAAGGGCTGCCGGCAGGCACGGAGCCACCAGGAGCTGCACGGGACCTGAATGCACAAGGCGTTCGACCGGGGACGCTTCCCTTTCCTGCAGGGGAAAAAGCCGTCCCTACGCGGAGGGGATGTTTCAAAAGTTAAACGCGGCACGAGGGAAAGTCTGCCCCTGGGTTCCCAGGTAAACTGAGGGAAGTATATGGGGCATACTGAGGGGAATAACTGCAGGCTTTCCCCCCTTTTCTGGAGGTTGTCCTAATGCCATAGAAATCTGTATGTGAGAGTGTAACATCAATACTGCATTTAAATATTTCTCTGTCCTCTGTCCTCCCCCAGCTCCTGGTTTGGGACAGAATGGGGATCTCGAATAAAAGCACTCTGCAGCAGAACACCAACTGTTTGGAAAACTGGCCGTGAAGGATTGCAGACACTTCAGCACAGTGGAAGGAGGAGATGGAAAGTTTTCCAGGAGAGGGTTACTGAGTGGCCTTAGGGATGGACGGACTCCAGAAGCATCAGTTATTCCCTTGAGCTTGTATGTTTTGGGCTTCGAACATTCTACAGTCATACAACTGGGAGTCAGATCTCTGCAAGCAGACTCTAGGACTTCTTCCCACACAGCTGATTGGGTGCTCTTCTCCAAGTTTGAGGAGTGTCAGACTGAGAGGAGCTCTGTTTTGTCCCTGGAGTCAAAGGAAGCAGATGCAGGAAGTCTTGATTGCCTTGATAAAGTTGTCAGTGAATGGTCATCTACACCAGATACAATCTGAGTATCCCCAGGGTGCTCCAGGAAATGTGTGTACCTGTGTTCACTGCTGTGCTGAGTCCATGCCTGACCTCTGCAAGTGCATCCACCTGGTACCTCTTAAAAGAAAAACAGCATGTTGAAGTGAATTTTGATCATCTGTACTACATATGGGACCGGAAGCCTTCCTGTAAGAGGGTTCTGATGTTCTGATTTAAGGGATGAAATAAAACTATTTGTGAAGGCAGAGTTTGACCCTGTGTTTTAGGCAGAGCGACACTGATTATTTTAATTGTATGTCCCCTTGGGGAAAGTAATGACAGCAACTCCATTGATTGGATTTCTGTCTGTGGTCAGTAGCAAGCACAAAAACTTTAGAGGAAAAGGGCTTGTCTGACAGAAAGAAAAATAAAGATTTTCTCCCTGTTGGGAGCCTTGTGGAAGACATTTATTAGTGACACTGGGCAGGCCATGTCTGCACTACAGGGGCCATGTCGGCACTACGGGGCAGGCTGCAGACCCATGTACACAGCAGCATGAGGGAACATGCTGAGAGGCCTTGTTCTGTTGTGTTGTGCTCTGGGGAACATCCTTAAGGAGAAAACCTCCCCACCTGTCAGAAAAAGAGATATGATTTTGTTTGTCACAGGAGATTAAAGGCACTGTGGTACAGGAGGGAGACCGGTTGATAGCTGTGGCAATTCATCTGGAAGCCATCTAATACAGCTCATAAATGGGGTTCCAGAACCTGAAGGGACATATGAATTACTTTACATTCCTCTCCTTATTTTATGTCACAAATAAAGTAATTTTATTATTATGCTACCTGCCGTTGTGCTTTCCTTGCTGACATCCAGAGAGACCCTGGCACTCCCTGTGCAGAATACCCCTCTGGTGCCCCTCAGAGGGGCTGGCTCGTGAGGAGCTGGAGCAGGGTCTTTCGGTCTGAAGAAGACTGGGGTTTGCTCATTCTGTGGACAGGGGCTCAGCCCGGGGGCACAGCAGTCAGAGTGCAGGCAGAGTGCAGGCAGCTCACTGCTACTTGTTGTGCGTGTGACAGGAGCCAGGGCGAGAGGCCACGGCAGCATACGGGGGCTGGACAGCTGGATCCAGGCAAGGGGGCCACTAATTCAACCTTCCCACCTACGAGGAGAAACAGCTGCTGCTGCCACTGCAGACAGAGCACACAGCAAAGCCGTGGTGTTGGCTTCCCAGCCTGGGTGATCCTCCCCCTCCTGGGCTGCTGCCTGCCAGGATGAGTCACGCTTGCTGCTGGAGCCGGGGCTTGGTCCCATGCCAGGAACGCACTCTGGAGGGAGACCGCAGAGAAATACTGAATAATTTGCAAATCCATAAAAACACCCCATGGCTTCCCAGCGCGGGTCTCTCAGCAGGTGCCAGAGCGTGTTTGTAGCAGGTGTCACCTGCCTGTGTGCGCTCCTGAGGGACAGGCCCCTGTGCCAGCTGACCTGGCAGGTCCGTGGCGTGCTGGGGATGAGCTGTGAGTGCCAGAGCACGTCGGTGCCAGGGGCTGCCTGTGCACGGGATGGGGCTGCTCCCACCACAGGACCTCGTGGGCCATTAGCCAGGGCACGCGTGGTGACGCCGAGCCGCAAGCGGAGAGGAACCCCGCTAGCCATAAAATGGCATGGAAGACCCCCAGGAGTCTTGTAGAACAGAATGGTGGAGTGTAATGAATAGTCAGACATATGGTAAAAATGAATTAATGTCGAGTTGCCATCCACTCTGCCATTTTTTGCTTTCAGTTTCCCCACTGTGCCTGTCTCTTGGCATCACTGAATCTTGATTCAGGGAGAGGCAGCCAAGTAGCTTCCTGTGAAGCCAACATCACATCCTAAGTTGGCCAACAACTTGGTAGTGCTTTCTCCTGGCTCCATCTGGTTGGGACTGTCTCGCCTGGCCTGGTAGAGAGTGACCCAGCCCCAGAGGCATGGGTCTGTGTCTCCTCCCCTCTGGCAGTAAGCCACCTGCCCTCAGGAGATGCCAGCTGATGGTGAGCACAAGTGCCTTCAAGCAGGAGCTGCTGTGAGCATGTCCTGAATCTCAGGTCTCACAGCTGCAGAAGCGGTGGCCCTGGTCCAGGACTGCAGGAGGTTCACCTGGAGCTCCTGGAGAGCTCTGAGGTGCCATGACTTGTCTGCTGGGGGATGCTGGCTGTTTCAGCAACGTCCTGATAAAGAGGAAAGGTCCAGCCTGGTGGAGTAAACTTGAAGGAATGACTTTTGAGGACCTGGTGCATTGCTACAGGCAGAACCAGTGCAGGTGTGAGTGCTTGTATGTGTACGTGCTTGTGTGAGCGCACCTCTGCATGTGCATACCTTGAATAATCCTAATTTTCCCACCAAGAAGTAAAGGACTGCCACGTACCATAAGTCAGTTTACAAACTGCAAGTACATGATAAAAAAACTTGCACAGTCCGGGACAGAAAAGGGCAGGAGTATTATATCCATCCTCTGCCTTCCTGCTGCAGCCTTTTCATCCGCAAGCATCTCTTGTGCTGCACACAGCACAGACGGGCTTTCTCCAAAATGAGCCTGCTGCTTCTTTGCCCTTGGAACCGCTGCTCTGTCTCAGTTTGAACAGGCCTCAGGGTTTAAAACAGAGGGGCAGGAGCGCAGCTGGGGGCTGTGCAGGCAGGGAATGCTCTCTGCCGGGATGCAGGGGGAACCTGCCTGCCTGTGGCTGCAGCTGGAGGAGCGGTCCGGTGGCAGCAGCGCAGGCGTTCGGGTGCGAATGCACCTGTGCATCCGCGCCACGGAATATGGAAACGCTAGTGCTGGAAGAGTGAAAGAGGAGCCACAGCCTGGGGACACGTGTTTGGCTGCAGCTACACCTCTTCTTGCTCCTGGGTACCTCCGTCCTGGAGCGGGGAGCATCGCGCCCGCTTCCCTCAGCACGGCACCCGCAGCCCCTAGCAGCGCCTGGGAGGCTGCGCCGCTTTCA
>VWZN01017729.1:117547-236450 GCA_013396955.1 Regulus satrapa | reverse complement strand
AAAAAAAAAAGGAAGGCAGGGCGGCAGGAGGCCGGAGGAGGCGTGCAGGTGTGACAAATGAAAGATTAGCAGTGCCGCGCACGGGGATGCTCGGCGCGGGCTGCGCTGCCGCCGGGCGTTCGTCTCGCTGCCGGCTGCCGCTGCCGTCGCCACGCGTGTGTGGCACGGTTGTGACACGTCCTCCGGCCCGGCTGGAGCCGCTGGCCTCGCCGTCGCCCCGCCGTCGCCAGGTGTCCCTCGGGCAGCCCCCTCGCAGCCTGCCCTCGGCTGGCATCCCGCAAGGAGCGTTCGCCGCGCTGGCTCGGGTCTGGCTCCTCCGCACGGCAGCCAGACAAAGGCGAGGGGGAACAAGGCAGCCCCGGCCCCGCAGCCACCCCGAGAGGGCAGCTCGGCCGTGGTGGTGGGGGGGTGTTCAGGTTTACAGGCAGAAATTAAAGCAAGGAAAGGAAGAGAACGGATCGCCCATGAGATCTAAAATAAGAGGAGGTTTTGTTTTATTTAATGCGAGGCCATTTTGGCCGATGTAAAATATCTATCAAAATGGAGACAGAAAACAGTTCTGCCTGAAAACGTTGGGGCCAAATTGGCTTTGAGACTTGCATAGTCCTGAGCCAATTAAAATGTCATAATAATGCAATCACAATAAAAGACACGGTGTCTGCTAGTTACGAGGCATAAGCAAGAAAAGGAATCATTCCCCAGCTAGAAGTGTTTATCCAAGCAGGTCTCCGTGAGCAAATCAGTTGGTGAAAAGGGAGAGGGAATACCCCCAAAAGCAGCAGTAGCCTAGATGCAAGTCTGTGCTCTGCTCCGTGGTCACACTGCCCGTGCTGGTGTCCCTGGAGCCCTCCAGGAGCTCAGAGGGGTCTTTGCAGGTCTGCGAAGGTCCTGCCTGCACTGCAGGTCTCGTGCTTTGGGGTGGCTTCATTGCAAATGACAGTTTTAGCCTCTGTGTTGAATTTCCCAGCCTTGATGAGTCTTTGGGAGACATGTGTCCCCCAGGTATATCAGCAGTAATGGAAAGTGCCACTGTCACTACAGGCACTAACTCATCATTTTGATGACCCATCGATCCCTGGAAGAGTCGAGTTGAGGGTAAAATAAATGTGGTTTGCTGGGACAGGAAGGGAGGAGGAAAATACTGAAGATATTTTGCTTCACTGGGAACTGAAATGAATGGAAATCTGGCCACTGGCTGCAGTGGACATAGGGCTGGACTGTGTCTACGTCCACCAGAAGTCAAGGGACATGCTGGAAGGCAGCCATCCTGGGCTAGAGGGAATCCCACCTGCATCCCTCCAGAGCTGCTGAGGTTTGTTCTTGGTATTGCATTGCTAGTTGGAGAATCTCTGACCTTCCTGGTGTGAGAGGGGGACTCCCAAACACTCCCCAAGCTGCAGTGGCTTCCAGGGCCAGTGGAGAAGGCTGAGGTTCCTGCCCTGGGCCAGCAGAGCTGTGCAGTGGGTGCTGGGGAGAAGGAATTTCCCAGAGGGAGCCAATTCCATCTGATGCTGCAGGCTGCAGCGAGCCCTGAGCCCCGGAGGCCATCCCCTCCGCTGAGCTGCTACAGCCAAGTGCTGAGCTGGATCTCATTAGTCCTGCTGTGAAGGAAGTTAATTAGCTCGGGGAAAACGCCGTGCTAATTTGCCTAACTGGCTTTGGGGACCAAGGTTAACCCCACCAGGCAGGCTTGGACGCTCTGCCTCTGGCTGGGGCGCTGCCTCCTGCAGCCCCTGGGCTCCAGAGTGGCTTTGAAGGTGTCACCCCTGCTCTTTCGAGGCCGTGTGAGCTCAGATCTCCTGGCAGGAGGGACTGTCATCCCGAGGCAGCTCCAGCCCCGCGGTGATGCCAGCCGGTCCCGCTCGGCAGGCAGATGGAACAGCCTCAGCTCTCCACTGTGGACGTGGGCCCGGCAGGGTGAGTCTCTGTGCCAAGCAGAGGTGCCGTGGCCGTGCCTTCCTGCGGCTGCCAAACAGCTCAGGGCAGGATTTACAGCCTGTGTGGCCGTCCCTTCACCCCTCTCTTCCCCGTCCAGCTGCCCCCTGCTTCCACGTTACACACTGATGGCTCCGCAGGACAGGCTCCGACAGGGCCTCGTCTTTTCCTTCCTTTATCAGTCCCTCTTGTCTTGCAAGGGTGTAGAACTTGGACAGGGCGATTTGAACAGCGTGTGGAGCAGATGGAGGCAGGTCCCAGGCTGTGGCCAGGTGGAGGGAGCACTCAGCAGGCAGAGGCTGGGCATGGCAAGCTGAGAAGAGGTTCCTGGCTCTGTGAAATGCTGCTTCCTCTCCACCTAGTGCTAAAGCAATTGGTGTAGATGGCTTTTGAGTGACTGTTTTTGGTGTGCAGGCAGGAGGTTGCCCCCTGCTTCCCCCCCACACGGGAAGCCAAGCTTGGTTTAGCATGATTTGCAGAAAGGAAGAGGAGCACGTACAGCAAAGAGGCAGGGAGAGAAAAACAGGAGCAGGGTAATCTTCCATGCAAGCTTGCAAGCTGGTCTAAAAATAGAAGGTGAACTGTTCCCCAGTAATTAGCCAGGAGATGGTTTTATTTGAAGCAGTGCGATTTCAGCAGCCGTGCTTTTGGCAGGAGGAGGTGGGAATGTCCCAGCAGCTCTAACCTTGCAGAACAGGAGGAGACTTGCCTCCCATTGCCAAGGGACAATCCCCACAGAGAGCAGGCGAGTGTGGGCTCAGGCATGAGCATGTTCACATCTTCCTCTGCCTGCCTGGACAGAGGGAGCAAGAGGGCAGTGGAAAAGAGGTAAACACTGGCCTGCTGCCTGTCTGGGATTAGATGCTCCTCAGCCTTTGCACTGGAAGAAATGATGAAGTTCTTGGGGGGTGGGGAGGGGGAGACAGCAGCATCCTGGCATAAGGGCTTGGTCCCTAAAGGGGTTCAAGCAAGGACAAGCCATGCCCGAGGTCTCAGTGGGGAATGGCATAGGGACCCAAGCTTGGAATACAGCAAGGAATGAGCCTGAGGCCCTTGACTTGCCTGCAGGTGCACTCTGCAAGTCTTGGCATCCAGGGGATGTGCTGAGGGTTGTGCCCACCCCAAACCAGCGCATGAAGTCAGAGGTGATAGATGATGGGAAGTGTGTGTTGGGCTGGACTTTCCCAGCCAGCCATGGTGGATGAGCTGGGTCAATGCCAAGGCTGCCAGGTACCTTCCCTTTTGGTCTTGTGTCAGCACGGACAGGGGGCTGTCCTCCCCTCTAGCCTGGGGCAAGGGCTCCTCACGAGGCAGTGGGCATCTCTGGGCTCCTTGCAGGAGCTGGGCTGCTGAGGGCTTGGTGTGGGACAAGTGGCAGAACCGTCCCAGCCTGGCACTCGGGTGGCCCTTGGGTGCTGGAAGAACTGAGAATCTTCCCCTGGCTTTGCTGGAGAAGCCTGACAAAACCAAGGAATAATGTTAAAATTAAGGCAAAACTGAGGGTTTACATCCTGCTGCTGCTTACAGTGGGAGTGGGACTTGGATGGAGTCAGCATGGATCCAGGTAATTTCATGCATTTTATTGGTTTGATGCAGGATGACAGTGGGAAAACAAAATCTAACAAAACAGAAAACAAAAGTGCAAAGGGTCACCTCAGCACCGTGCTGGCCTTTTCCCACTGGGGAAAGGCATAACCCAAACCTAGCCACACCCTAGAAGGAAGACAGAGGGACTGGAGGGACATTTTGACTGAGGAGGTGCAGCCTGCCTAAGGGCAGCCTGTGCTGCAGTCTGACAGCACAGCCCCATGCCTTGTCACTCTGTCTCCTGTGCAGGGGATAGTCACCACTGCCCCATGTTCCACAAGTGTGTGGGGTACCCTCACCTGTGTCCTGGAGGGGAACAATGTCACAGGGCTGTGACAGACCCCGGAGGTCTGTTATCACTCTTGATGAAAGCTGGTTTTGGCAGAGCAAAAGCCCAATGGTGAGAAGACAATGTGCCATTTGACCTACAGCCAGCAGCTCTCCCTGGGCTGAGAATCAATCCACTGCTGAATGAAAGAAAATGGGCTTTACATCCCATTTCAGGCAACACCCAGCCCCTGCTGTCCTCCTGTTGATTTTGTGGCTCTGCAATCATGTTTAACTTCCCATCTTTGTGTCTCCCTGTTGCTGCCTGTGAGGCCTGTGCAAACAGCAGGGGAAGCAGGCTAATTGCCTCTGGAAAAGGAATGGTGATAACAGTGACGCTGGAAGAGCCATCACAGGCTGGCAGTTAGCAAAGGAGAACGCAGGGGAAAGCCCCCTCCTCTCCCCTGGATGCTCTTCTGAAGGATTACTTGTACCCATAGGAGGTTGTGCTGCTCCGGAGTGCCAGGCGCTGCTGATTTTGAGTGTCCTCTCTACTGGGACACGATTAACTGGAAAATTGACAAGCTGGGAGGTCTCTCCAGGAGCCAGTTTAAAGCCAGCAGTTCCTCCAGCTCACTCCTGCGTGGCAGAGCAGCTGTCGACGTTGGATAAAAATTGAGGAGCGGGACGGGAGCAGCCGGGGCATGTGCCTGTGCTGGTAGAGGGGATGAACGTGCAGCTGTGGTGGGAGGATGCTCTGGAGTTATTTTGGGGATAGCTGCAGAGCCTCCAGGTGGTGCCCATGCTTCCTTTGGGGCAGGAGGGGAGTTTGCTGTGAGGCCCCAAGTTCAGGAGGTTATGTAGAGCTTCGCTGCCCTGCTGTGCCCCCAGCAGAGGATAGCCACAGGCTGCCTTTCTGCTTCAACATCTATGGAAACTGTGTGTTGGCAGATGTGCTCTCACCCCCAGGCAGAGTAGAGATGTGCAAGAGATTTGTTTATTACATATATATATATATAAAAGTGTGGCCAGGTGTGCACTCACCTGGGGTGTGGCTATGTGATGTAGCCCACTTAAGACATGAAGAAAGGACCTGAGCTGTTTCCTTTTACCTGTTTTTTCCTCCTCCTTCCTCAGTGTGTCCTTTGCCCCTGCTTCAGCAGCCTTGCACGTGTCCCCGGCAGCCAGGGGTGACACGGCCATTCCCCTGCTCATCCCTCCCCTGCCCTCCTCTCCTCAGGGATCCTCCTGCAGACAGAGAAATCCTCCCAGGAGGGAAGTGGCAGTACATAGGCTTGCACAGTGATGCATGAATGCAATCAGCCCGGCCTTTCCAGGAGCACAGGGAGCGTGTGGTGAGGGGGCGCAGCCTCCCTGGAGAGATGATACCTGAGACGCATTAGAAATGGCTGTGGGGAATTTTTAAACTAGCAATCAAAAGACAGCTCAGAAATGAAAATCAGAGATGGGCAAAGAGGCCAGGGAGAGGCAGGGACTGCCCTTGCCCCAGAGCTGGACAAATCTGTGTGAGTCACTGTCCTCTTAGCAGTGTGGGACAAGACCGCTGCTGGAGCGAAGCGGGAAACTTGGCTGGGAGCTCCAATGGCTCTGAGGCCTCTCAGCTACAAAGGAGTGGGCTGCTCTGACCTGCTGGGTGACAAAGCACATCTCAATTGCCTAAAAAAAAAAAAAAAGCCCTGGACAATGAGAGAGAGGACTAGGAGAGGGACAGAGGTCAACAAATGCAGCATGTCCCGTCTTGGTGCAAGCTTCCTCTGAGCTTGGGTGGTGGGTGTTCAGCTCTGGGTTTCTGGGAATTAGGCACGGGTTCCAAACAAGCTCTGTCTCCCAGACTGAAGATTGCCTGCTCTTCCCAAACGCACACAGGGAGTGGTGTGAAGTGTCATGTAAACTGGGTCTGCCGGTCCAGAATTCTCATGCAGGGAAAGGCGAAGAGAGGGAGAAAAAGCCGATTATAATGCTGCCAAATTAGCAGAGCTTTACATGACAGGTAAGGGAAACACCTGCAATCCCAATCCATACAGTGCAGCATTTTAAGAGTGGTTATTACATACAGCTCTGCAGGATGCACAGCCCTCCCCTGCCTGCACTCCCCTCTGCTTTCATCCCTGGCCTTTTCCTGCCCCTGGCTGTGGGCAGCTCTAGCTTGCACTGCTCCACACCAGGACGATCCTACCTTAGTGGCTTTTCCCAGAGCAAATCCACATTTTGGAAGACAGTCAAATCCTGGAGCTGAATCTGCTCCTGGCATTGCTCTAGCCGTGTGGCTAAGGGCGATGCCAGCAGTGAAGCTGGCTGGGAACGTCTGCAGTTCCTTCAATAAAAGGGAAGTTTAAAAAATCCCAGCCCAACACGGCGCAGTGGAGCTGTGCCCCCTGGCAGTGCCAGCTGCACGCTGCCTGGAGCAGGCCAGCCAGCACGGCAGACAGATGGTTGCTGCCCATGTTAGCATGTTGCTCTTTCGAGGAAGGACTCAGGCTTTTCCTCCACTCACCTCTGCATTTCAAATACCAATTCTCCATCCACTTCTGTGTTTGCAGCTAGCAGCTTGCTCGCAAACCTTGGACTGAACTAGAGACGTCCCCCCCCCAAGGCCAGGGGTACCATATGGCACACTTCCAGCCTCGGAGACCAAACAGCTTGCTCAGGCACATGCTGGGGCATGGGTGTCAGGGGAGGGACTGGATATCTGGAAGAGCCCTCCCCAGCTCTGCTGTCAGAGGGTGACAGCCTTACGCCTCCTCCTCACACTCCACTGAAGACACTGCAGTGCAGCCTGTGGCTCCCCAGGCTGGAAGCCACGGGCATGGGGCTCCCTTCTGCTGCACTTGGCCAGCCCATGCTGTGGCCCCAGCTCCAGCCTCAGGTTTGGAGACAGTTATCTCCCAGTCGAGGTTTGGGAAGGTGTACAGGAGGAAGGAGAAACTCCTCCTTTGCTCCTCCTCCCCCAAGGGATATCCCTGCCAGGCCACTCCATGCCTTTCGCAGGGACACAGAAATGCTTCCTGGCACCCATGGTGCAAAGCCAGAGCTGCTTGGAGCTCTGAGCAGCTGCAGAAGACTGCAGCAAGCCTACTTCCCTTCCCTCC
Organism: Regulus satrapa; assembly: GCA_013396955.1. Taxonomy (NCBI): domain Eukaryota; kingdom Metazoa; phylum Chordata; class Aves; order Passeriformes; family Regulidae; genus Regulus; species Regulus satrapa. The sequence continues at coordinate 229,551 of VWZN01017729.1, read as the reverse complement.
TGCTTACACATGCACTCCTGGACACTCTGTGGGGCAGGAGCAGTGGCCTCAGGGTAGTGTGGCAGTGGGTGAGGGCACAGCAGGCAGTGCATGGGCAGAGGAGCTGCAAGGCAGTGCTGCTGAAAAATGAATTAACATGGAGAAGGGAGAGAGGAAGGGAGGAAGGGAGAGAAGTGATTCTTGTGGAGAGCTTCAGGACTTTGCTTGACACACAGTAAGAAACTTAAAAAAAAAAAGAGTGGCACCTGCAAAATGTGAGTGAAAGCCTGGCACGAGGGATGAGGATTAGCTCAGTGATGTTATGAGGATTCAGAACTTCAGGCTGACGGAACCCCCAGCCTTATTTAGGTGTCATATGGGGTGTTAAGTGCAGTGGCACAGGAGCAGGGGGCTAATTCTCATTCTTCTACCGGTCCTGGGAATGTGAAGCCTGGGCCTGACCTGGGGGCTGCCTGCCTCATGCATCACTCGGATGACAACAGAGTTATTTTTTCCCTGACAGGACCCAGAAACCAGGTCACTCTGCATGTAAATCTATAACAAATCTGGCTGGGATTAGGCGGGCCATGGAGAGGTGGCAACAAGCAGCATTCATCAGATGTGCCTGTAGTGAAGGTTCTGCACCGCTCACAGGGAAGGGAGCAGAGGCACATTCTTTCTCGAGCAGGGGGGTTGCTACGCCAGGAGCTGCCGTCCTGGGTCAGAGGATCTGGGCCACGATGGCCTCAGCAGAAACAAATGCTGCATTCCAGGCAGGCCAATCCTTGAGAGCAATTAAATAATAATAACATGATAGTAATAAGCAGATCAATCAATCCCTCCATGAGCTGAGGGACCCTGGGGGGAGGACTGGGCTTTTCCCAGAGCAAACTAGGATTTGGCTGTTCTTTCAATAAACACAAATAATACCAGTAACAAACCTCAGATCTCGGGCCAAACTTCGGCTAATGACACCCGTGCAGGATGTGGGATGCATGTGGGCTAGATGGACAAGGCTTTTACTTTGCCTGTGCAGCAAACACTATCCTGAGGGGAGAAAGAAGCAGCATGGCTACAGCAGGCAGGGGCTTGTGATCTGTTTCCTACCCCTCCTTCCTTCTTGAGGAGGTAAGCACAGGCGCCTGGGATGATTACAAACCCAATCACATCTCTCCAGCAGCATGCCTCCCCGCTCCAAACGAATCAACTGAACCTTTAAGGGTTAAAGAACAGCGGCGCTTGTCTCCATGGGCATCGCAAGACCTATTGAAAAATCCCGACCCCTTTGGCTCAGTTGCTGAGGGAATTTTTCAGCTGAAAATGCCAGAGCTCTGGGAACTGTTAAACCCCACAAACCCTAGATTGCTTTTATGCCTGCCCCAGGCTGCATCCTCGGATCTTTTCTTTTTACCTCTGCAAACTGCTGGGTAATGAACCCTTGTGGCATGCCAGCTCACCTCCCCTTCTCCCAGCTGGCAGCCCAGCTCCACAGCGATGCCCTTTTGTTCCGCCGGTGCTGAGATCTGCAAACTCATCGCTAATTACTGCATCTGGGCCTTCCAGCTCCAGCGACAACGCCAGGACTTTCTTCAGGCTCCTGATGGCCAAAGTTCATCCCCCTGCTTATTTCCTTACCAAAGACCATTATCTCTCATTTACATCTAAACTAGTTTTTTATACCAGTTTAAATGCTGCCCCTCCTCCTGTAATCTCAATGCAAATGAATTAAAAGTTCATTCTTCCGATGCTCAAATCCTGCGCACTTTCTTTTTCACTTCTTATTTAAATCACACACTGTTTTGAACTAAACCTTTTATTTCCTCCCAATTATTATTTCTGGTGTGTTTTCCAGAGCCTTACAACATGGCATCTGATTATACACAAAGCTTCAGAATAAAGCCCTGCTTTTTCCCTTCATTAAGGACACAAAGGATTCCTGTGTGAGCCAAACAGCACTTTGGACACTAATACAGCTTTACACCCCAAATCACATCCTGGCTCTCTGCAGAGCAGATTGGGGAGTGGATCCCTGCCTTTCCTTGCTGCCAGCATCCTTTGCAGGCTGCAGCCAGCTCCTTCCCTCCTTGGAATGAACATCCGATTAAGCTGTGCCAGCATGTTCGCCCACAATCTCCTGTCCTCTGGCTCTTCCTACATCACAACTGGGCGTGTTTGCCAGCTAAGCCTGCCTGCCTGGATCCCCTCGGTTTGCCTCTGCGTTAGCAGTCCAGAAGCTTGGTGGGTCCACACAAGATTTTGCTGTTGTTGACCATTTCCCACAGAATGGGAATCGCATAGAAAGGCGAAGCTGGAAACCCCACAGCCCTTCCTGAAGCCTAAAATTAATGAACTTTGGGCCAAGTGGTGAGACCGAGGACATCAAGGCAGGCAGTGGCAGGACTGCTTTTAACCCCCACAGGCAGTCGCCACATCCCTCCTAGGTCTGAGATCTTGTCATTTGAAAACTGCCTGAATCAAATCAGCAGCACAGGAAACCACCCTGTCTGCAGCACGTTTCCCTTATTTAACATCATCATGCAGGAAGGAATAATGTATGCCATGTTTACCAAGCAAAGAGGGGAGAGCTTTCTATCAAAACGATGCATTACTGAGCTGATTAGCTGCACGAGTCTCTAAGCAAATGGGTTTTATCTTGTTGAATATTCCAGCAATTTAAAAATAAACTATTCGTTCCTGACGAGTTTTAAAAATACTTCTGCCTGGCGGTCACCTGGAACTGATGAACATTTAGAACCATGGGGGTTCAGGACAGATTTCAAAAGGAGTTCATAGGGTGTGAGAAGCAATTTGCCAAATGGGCACAGGACAGGAGTTGGATCACTGGTTTCCCCAAAGAGAGACTTCGTTCAATATAGAAAGGCTTTGTCTAAAAGGATTTGCATGGGTCTGTAAGGTGAGGGATACTAGACCTGCAGCTCTGATGTCACACCACGCTTCTCCTCTGGGACCTTGGACAATTCAGATTGTCCTTGTCTCTGTTAAACTCGCTATCTGTAGAACGGAGACGTTGCTGCCTGCAGTAAATTTCCGCAAAGTGCTCGGATGTGAGGGTTATTACTGTTAAATATCTGTGCAGCTTTCACCTCTGCTGCACTACCTGGCCAGACCATACGAACGATCCTCTGTCTGGCAGGGTGGGAATTTCATGGAACAGGAGTGAACATGGACTGAGAAACATGAGGAAAGCCAGAGCTGCTCCATACCAGGAATTTTTTTTTTTTTCATTAAATATTCAAAATCGGATGTAATTAGCTACCTTGGCCTCTGTAAACTTGCCTTAAGTTTAGAAAGAGCCAGGCCAGACCATGTGCTTCCTTGAGCGCTAAACTGCCTTTCTGACCTGCTCGGGGCAATGCGTATTCCCAAACGCCAGGCTGGCCACTTCTTCCACCTCATCGAAAGTAAAATTAACATCTGAATCCCAGCGATCCAGGTCAGCCCGACTCCTGAAGAATATGCACCACCAGGGAGGTCATGAAACACCACAAAAGGCATGAACAAAACCACTAATTGGCTTCTTTTCAGCCGTACCCTTGTGCCACCATTCTCGCCCTTCTCAAGCCACCGTATGCTGCCTTCGGACTGCTGAGACACAGCCTATTTTTGCAGGACCAGAGCAGTTAATGATACTTTGTGTTTCTGATTCTGTAATTCATATTGTTTGTGCTGGCAGGGAATTCCCCGTGACATTTTATCTCAGCCAGTCTCCTCTGGCTGTTTAAAATATTTGGAATTATTATTTCTGGCTCACGGGTCCACCCGAGGTCGTGGCAGGATTATTCCTGGGCTGTGCACAAGGATATGGACACTCTCCCCCATGTCATTGGTCTGGAATAGATGGGACATACAGGATGTATAATACATATTAGGGGGTGGACAAAGTTTATGGTAGATTTGGAACAGACAAAATTAAGGCAAATGGGTTTTAAGGCATAATCCTGGCTGTTCCTGAGGCCAGTGAAAGGGGTATCGGACTGGGGGACTGGGGAGTGGAGGGCCCATGGAGTGCGAAAGGGAAGCTGGCGGCTGGGCAGGGGGAAGCACAGGGGCAGAGCAATGCCGGGATGCTGCTCTGGGATCTGAGTGTCCTCTGTAGGGGAAGAGCCGGGCGTTTGATCCGCACCTGGAGCCGGAGTGTGGTCTGGGGAGAGGCGTCTGTGTGTGTGGGAACTTGGGGGGGCTCGCACCAGTACGGGGACACGGGGGTTGAGGGGCATCCCCTGCTCAGCTGCGTGTGCTGCTCCCCTCCATCAGCGCCCTGCGCGCCGGCCCCTGGAGCTGCAAGGCGCATCACAAAGGGCGCATTTTGAACGCTACTTTTAATCCCACGGTCCTGCGCATTTAAACCCGGGCTGCCTTGCATCTGAACGCCTGCAAACGCCTTTTGCAGCGGGCCCCCAACCCACAGACCGCTCTAGAGAAAAAAAAAACAAACAAAAAAAAACTAATTAAAGCTGCCTGACAGGCTGCTAAATATGAAGAGCCGAATAACGGCGCGGGCAGAGGGACATCATCATCTGAATGACAAAAGCCGGTAGGCGGTGGGTGGATGGATGGAGGGGCCGGGCAGGCTTGTGCCGTGCTCAGCAGAGCATCCCGCTGCCCTGGGAGCGGCACCGGGGGAGATCCCGCCCGTCCCTCGCCGCCCGCGGCCGCGCCGAGCCCGGGCTCGCTGCCGATTCGCGTCACGTAAAAGCGGCAGGGCCAGCTGGCCGACGTGGGCTGCGGGGTCCTGACCCTCATTTCTGCCCTTCCTCCAAACGTTCTGCAATTACGAGTCCGCTGCTGGGGCTGGGGGGGAGGAAAGCAAACCGCGCCGCGAACGCCGGGGCTGCTCGCTCCCAGCGGCTGCTGCTAGAGAAGAGAGTGGGTGACGGGCAGAGCCGGTGTTTTGGGGTTGTTCATGTCATGGAAAGCCCGAGAGACCCTCCAGGATGATTAGCCGTGGGCACAAGTTCCAGCTAGTGCCAACTCCCCCCCCAGCAAATCAACAGCCCAGGCGGAAAGGAATTCGAAGGAGGAAAAGGAAATCTGAAATTCAGCTAAACCACACTTCTCTCTGAAAATTTCATTCCCGCAATTGTTCTGAGTAACACGTACGATTACTCCAGCTGAAAGAAATGATAGAAAGCATTTCGTTTTCTCAGCTCGTTTGCTTTCTACATCTGGCAGTGTTCCGTGCGCAGGCAGTCTCACCGTGTTCCTGAGGTAGAGTGCTTGGAAATGGAAGCTGAGGAATAACAGTGAAGGGTTTTTTTTTCCTTTTCTTTTATTATTTTTTTAACTGTTTTGCAAATGCTTCTGCTTTTAAAAACCAATTGACGAGCTGAAGTCCTTGGCAAAAAATGATATGACAATAAACAACATCACAGTTTGTAGTGTTATTGTGATGGTGAGGAAACCTGCACACTATTTAATATCCAGGTACTACCTTGCAGTACGACAGAGTAGAGAATGTGCTGAGAATAACTTCCCCAAAGAAAAGCTGCCCTTTCATCCATTGCTGTCCCCAGCTGTGCTGTCACCAAGGGGCTGGAATGGAGATGAGTTTACCCTGGGTACTTCCATGGGGACGGCTGCCTGTCCAGCCCCTCAAAGCCTGAAGTCCTCCAGGGGAAGAGGCACTAAATGAGCTGGGCAGCACTGCACTCTCCTGATTGAGCAGATGCTAGTGAGGTGCTCTGTGATCTAGGGGCATGGTCTAATGGCATGGTCTTCAGTGAGCAGGGTGCTCTGAAAGAGCCCGAGACCCAGCGCACAGCAAACTTGCCCATGAGACAGGCCAGGCTGTGCATTGGCACATGCAGCACAGAGGCTGCTGGGTGAGTGGCTCTGGGGTGATGTGTGGTTCAGAGCTGTGGTTCCCACATGGGAAGTCTCACAAGACTTCAGCTCAGTTTGCTGGTGCCCCAATGGCAAGGGAAGAGGGGGGATGAACACACGTGGAGCGAAGCTGTGCAGCTGGGGCACTTCAGGGTCAGAGGGATATGGCCCTTCCAGAGTCCCGTCCTCCTCATCTTTCTCTTTTTGGCAAGTCACAGATAGCAGAGGCACAAAGGACTCTGCAATTTGGAATGGCCCATAAGCATTTTGGTGTAATGAAGTAAAGAGTTAGGGGGAGTTAGCTTCCACACTGCTAAAAACCAAAAACAAAAACCAAAAACAAAACAAGAAAAAACCAGCTCCTGCTGGGGAAAATTCAGGTGAAGTTTATCTACCCTTTAATGTGCAGGTGTGCAAGATCACAGCCCCAGTCTAAACAGGATGTCCTCCTACCTGATGCACTCTCCCTCTTGACCACAGCTGTAACCAGAGTCCCATCCCTCGGCTGCTCACCCCTTCCCCCAGTGCAGCTGAGGAGGATGGAAGCAGGATAAAACTGCTGGAGCTATTTTGCCATGTGCATTCTCTGCATAGCCCACACATCTCCATTAGTGCCCCCAAACATGTACCAGCACCACTGGGGGCTTAGCACACAAGTGTTTGTATAACCCATCCTGGCTAAACGATCATGGTGCTCTCCACATATTCCCAGGAAATGTTTACCATCATCCTTTCCTCTCCTGATCCCACTGGAGGAGAAAGCAGGAAAAAGGGCAGATCTCAGGGACAGGGCTCCTGCTCTCCAGTCATCCCCGGGTCAGAGTGTGTTGGCAGCCCAGCACAGTCCCCAGTGCCTGCAGATCATGTATCATCCAGAGCACTGGGACGAAGCCCAGTGTGCTGACTCGGGCTTGCTTGGAAATTTCTGAATAAAATGGCTTTTCCATGAGACAGCGCAAGCTCATCAGATCTGATTTGTTCCCCAGAAGAACAGCAGCTGCTATAAACTTTCACGGAGAAAAGGATGGAATTTCTGCTTAAAGCCAGTGCTGGAGGAAGACATAATATCAGGCCTGCCTGGCCAGTAGCCAAATGATTAGGACAAAGAAAGACCGAGTGCAAGTCTTTTAGCTGACCAGAGCTTGCTCTGGAACCCGGGGAGTTCCAGACACAGCTCCAACGCAGCGAGTAGGTGCTAAACTCTCCAAGAGCTGTGGTGTGAGACAGGGAAGGCAAAAGAAAGCAAGGCATGCTGCAAAAAACAAAAGCAAAAAACCACCACCCAAACACAACCCCAAAGCCACACACACAGACACACAAAACACCCCCACAACAGAGAGACGCTGGAAGCTGTCATCAACCAGGGAACATTTTCAGCTGTAAGCCTGCTCTCAGCTATCCTTACGCTGATCCCCCCAAGGGCATCTCCAAAGTCTCCTTTTCTCTTCCTCCTCCTTTGAATACATACATGCTAGTCAAACACCATACATACATACATAAGCTGTAATACATAGGACGTATCCGAAGTATTTCACATACCAACTACTGTTTCCATTAAACCTTTTGGGCTTTGTGCAGTACCTTGAAGTTTGCAAGAAAATCTGCAGCCAAGTGGAGATTTAACAAAACCCTCTTTGTATAAAAGTTTGAGTCATGGAACCAAACAGTGTTCCACACAGGGGCACAAAAATGGAACAAAAAAATTAAGATATTAATTTTAATGTGATCTTAAACATTGGTCCCAATTAGGCATATGCCCAAGTCCCATTGGAATTAAGCACATCATTTCTTTGCTGAACAGGGAAGGCTGCTGAATCAGGACTCCAGACTGTAAAATTGCTCAATTGCCTTCAAATTTCTGGGGAAAAAAAAATAGTGTGCTCTGAAAGCAATCACAAAATACATTTGGTATTCAAAGAGTATAAGTGAGTGCAGGGCTTATAATTAAATCCTTATCTATGAAGCTGCTACTGAGTGGCTGTACATTCTGGGTAATTTTTAATGGCCTGAAACTCAAAAACCAGCATAACCAATTTTTAATTTTTTTTTTTTTTTCAGAAGACACAGCTAGTTAGCTATAATTCTGCAACAAATCCATTACTTCGAAACAAGTCCCTGATCCTGCAAGCATGAGTGCACTTATCTTTAACGATGCAAGAACACCGAGGGGGAGTCATGACAGAAGCTACCAGTGTTAATATGGAGCAGCATGGAAGATATAGATTTAAAAATATACAAATAACTATAAATAAATAAAAGTAAGGGTGGGGTCAAGCCCTGAAACGTGCATTGGAGCTCTAGCCCTCATTTTAAGTCCCACAGCTGCTTCTGCCCAGGGCCTGGGAGAAAGTCCATGGCAAGGTGACACGTGTGACACTGGGAGAGACAGCAGCAGCCTCAGGAGGGCTCAAACTTCTTTCTCACTCTTTACCCCTCAACTCTTTAATTATGCCTTTTTTAAAATTTTTTAAAATAGTTTCTCAATTCTTTTCACCTGGGTGAAAAACTCTGTAGTACAGTAACAGCAGTCAAGTAAACAAAGTCCCACATCAAAGAAAGGCTACACAGGGCAAATTTTCAATGTTGGGTAAGTGATTTTTTTTTTTTTATTTTTAAAGTTTGGTGACTTGAAAGACAACTTGTCCAGTTTTGCTTGACCTTTTGGAAAAATTCACCATGCTTTGAAGCCAAACAAGTTTTACATCAAATAATAAAAATATGAACTTAAGGTTCAAAAAGGAAACAGTGGGTTGGCTTGCCGGAGAAAGGCTCCTGTCTTTCCCAAAAGCACAGTGAGACAGAGAATGAGCACTTCTCCAGTGTCATTTTCTGTAACACTATATTCTTTAAAATACAAATCCTGCCACAATTACAGGATCAAACATGAGGTCTTGCCTGAAATAAAAGGTCACATGGCTTTAACTGTAAATAAGTTTTATAAAAAGCTCTTAAGCAGGTCAAAGCATAGCAGGGACACTCTTTGCAGACCAGCTTCCTCTCCTTCCACAGCTCACCCCCACTGAGGTGGGGTTTTGGAGCCACCAGACAGGCTTCTCCTGGTGGTGTAAACCCTGAGGATTACACAGAGGCCAGAATAGCCCTTCTACTTTTAAACAGGGTTTCCCAGGTCTCAGTCCTGCTGCCCTGCCAGCCACCCACCTGTGTTCTCAGCTCCTTCACCTGCCACTGCCATCCCAGCCAGGTGAGCTGAGCCCTCACCCAGGCATTACAGCACTGCCCAGAACTCAGACGTGGCCAAGCTGTGGCACAAGGCCACTGCAACAGAGAGGTGGGGGCAGGTTAGAATTTGTGTCAGGACCCTGGGGATGGTTTGCCATCCTTCAGCTCACTGCATGGCCATCAATTCTCCCGCACACACCACTGCAGGACTTCGGGGATGCAATATCTGAGCTTGTCTTTCATGGTCCTAGGCTTTGTTTTCCTTCCCCTGGATGTTGCCTATCTGTACATTTTACTGGCTCCTGTACATCGGTTGCTAGGTAGCTCCCACTCCTACTCCCTTCTGTGTGCCCTTAACTTACTGCTGATCTCTCCAGTAGTTCCTGTGTCTTTTAATTACATTAATACCTGCTACAGTCAAATGAAAAGGGAAAGAAAAAAAGAAGGCAAAAATGCACTCCGGGAACAAGCAAAGGCCAGTCGGCACAGCAGGCTTCCATCCTTTGGCTTTATCTTAATCCCCCCTTCCTGCTTTTTCAAGCAGACCCCCTCGAATCTTTTTCCTTCTCTTGAGAAAAACCCAGGAATCTCTTGAACTCATTTCTGCACTTTGCCTCAACCGTCTCCCCCGTAACTTATTCCATATGTTTGCTTTGCTTTGCCTTCTGCCACAGTTCCCTCTTTACTCCCAGCTCCTGAACCCTCGGATCACATCACTGGGGTGCTTTGTTGACTTAATTGGATCATCAGCCTGGCTGTAAAGCTTCCCCAGCCAACCCTGCTTCCCTCTCCTGGGCTGCTGCCCCCGCCCTGAGGCTGGAGGAAAACGTATTTCTCTGCTGGATGTATAAATAGATGATGCAGGTTAAATTTAAAATATATTGAAGTTGATAACCACAGGTGCAGGGGCTGCAATTCATCCACTGGAAAACAAACGCTTCTTTCTGGCAGGGTGGAAGGGGAGGAGGGGACCCTGTGGCTTGGACAGTGAGTTATCTTCTTCCCCTCCTGCTGTGCCCTTGCTCCTCTCCTGCTCTCCCCCTGCTCCCCTCTTCTGTGCTCTCTCCTCCATTCCCTCGCAGTGACTGCTCTAAGGCCCCTGCGTGTGTGGGAAGGGCAGGGCTTTCAAAGGCCAGGGGGAAAGGCCTGGCTCTGCTCCAGGCTGCAGGATCAGCCAAAGTGCAGCATGTCTGCTGTGCAGGGTGCCCAGACAGGGCAGGTGTAGGGTCGAGCCAGGCACCTCCACCCACCAGGTCCCAAAAGCTGCCCTGGGGCACCTGTGTCCATCTGAACTCGCTTTTTGCCTGACTTGCACTGATGTTGGGATTGGCTGTATCCTGACACATCAAACCCACACCAGGATGTACCAGTGCACCCTGAGCTGCTCCCTTCCTTTCTGAACCCCTCTGCACCAGGAGGAGCAGCCATCACCCCTTCTCCTGAGTGTGGGCACCACAGCCTCCCACCCGAGGGAAGCTTGTGCTGCTCCTGGGGAAAGGTGCAAGCAGTGGTGAGAGCAGCAGCCAGCACACCCCCAGCCAGGAGGCTTCAACTGCTGTAACTCCTCCTTCCTCCAGAAAGGAATGTCAGGTGTGGACTGGGATGGAATAGAGGAATCACACACCTCTAATTCTGATAAAGGCCACTCACTGGCAGGGAGGGAAAGGGGGAAAAGGGAACCTTAACACACCGTTGTTTAATCCAGGTCATGGCTTGCTGCAGAAGGAAAAGCATGTCAGTTAGGGCTGATATTTCTTCCTGCAAAAATTACTAAGAACCCTACCTAAGTTTATGGACAGTGGAAGTTTATCTCAGCTGCAGTGTCATATTAATAAAAAGGCTTTCTTGTTCTCATATTTTACTTTATAGCATGGGAACTTGGGAGTTGGTGTGAAACTGTGTCAGCTGGAAGCTGGAACCTGGGGGCAGTCATTCCTGTCCTTTAGCCAGGCAGACTTCCAGTGATCCAGAGGAGAAATCAGTCATCCTCCTCTCAGACCAGACAAACCCCTCCTTGTAGATTCACACACCTGTGTGCCTTCAAGCCTTGAGCAAGAGTCTGCAAGACCTGCTCAGATCACACTGCAGCTTTGTTTGAACTGTAGCTGAGCTGTGGAGCAGGTCTCTCCCTTGGACATTCCCACAGTTTCCACGCCTGGTTTGACACCAGTACACAGCTTTCTGCTCCCAAGTCTCACTTGAAATGCTGCCCGTCATTCCTGCAGATTCCAGCTGAAAAGTGAGGCCAGTAGGATCTCAGCATGTTGTGGCTGAATCACCATCCCTGGAGGTACTGAAAAGCCATGTGGGTGCAGTGCTTAGGGACATGGTTAATATTGGGTTAATGATGACCTGAAAGGTCTTTTCCAACCTAAATGATTCTGTAATCAAATTGGTGACTTTTCTCCAGTGAAGTGCTGTAGACACCCTAAGCACAGTGAAACCCACTATCATATTATGGTTTTGTCCTGCCACATGATAGCTTTGTGTTGCAGAAATCTTAGTCCTAAGCCCACCTGACTGGACAGATGCCTTTTCTGTGCTCGTGTCTGCCTGCCACTTGCACAAACACTGGGGCTGTGAGGGTGTCCCTGGGCCTTGTGCACCCTATCCCTCCCCAAGAGCATCTTCCTACAGATACTGTTCAGCCACTGCTGCCTGTCACCTACGTGCTAAGCAGTAACACAATCTCCCCTGAACTCTGGGTGCTACTCAGGGGCAGCGGCAGAAGGAAAAATATGGGGTGGTTACGTAATCAGGACAGAAATAATTAGGTAGATGAAACCCTAAAAGAAGTAATCCATCTTTTGAAATGGACTGGCAGCTTGAAAAATTTAGAAATCTTCATCAAACTATTACAAGCTTGAAGCGTGCATGTGCTTTGTTTCTGGGGTCTTAACACATAAAGGACATGCAAGTATAATTAAGGATTTGCAGTCCATCTTCTTGATACTGGAATTGGACACCGGAGACTACAATAAATAATCTGTAAATAATCCTTCAAAACCAAATAGTCTATCAATTTTTTTAAAAAGGCTCTTGGCATATAAACCACTTTTTCTCGTAATGCTGTCCCCCTTGGGTGCTAAAGATCTGGATTAATAACAGAAAACAGTTTAAACATCCTTAGCAAAAAATCCAAAGTAACTTCTATTAACTCTGTGCATAATAGGAAAGTAACAGGACTAGAAAATTATTTCACCTGATCGAAGGGTAGAAGAGAAGGGAAAAGAATGGTACGGAAGTGTTAGTTGTCACAATGCGGCAGGTGTACATCAGGCCCATGACAATACTCAGCTGCTTGTCCGACCTGCTCCTGACTTGCTGCTTGTACTGCACATAAGCACAGAGGTTTCCCTGTGAGGGTGGCCCCAGCCCACCCTCCCAAATGAAGCTGTTTGGCTTTGGCTTCACTTTTAAACACCAGCTCACCGTGCTAGCAGAGTGATGCCGGAGGAAACACTATCTTCTCCCACCTTGGTGAGGAGAGGAAATGTGTTTTCCCTTATTTTTAAGCCTGTGGTTTGCCGAGCATACTTCTGACTTGTTCTGTAATACTCGCTGGCCGCGCTGGAACGGCACAAGCCGTGTGCTGGTGCCAGGAGCTACAGCCCAGCCAGCGTCAGCCTGTGGAGTTCCACGTGGCTGGGCTGTCCGTGCTCCTGCTGGATGCTGGAAGAGAACGCCCTCAGTCACATAGGCAGCTCCCTGTTTGCAGCAGCCTGCTCCCTCGGGAGTGCTGAGCCGTGAGTTCCTCTTTCCAGGGGGATGAGATGGAGGGAAAACCAAACATACTGAAAACTGCACGCTGTGAGATGAGCAAACCCCAATGCAACCCCAAACCCACTGCGCTGTGTAAGTTGCCACCTGCTTAAACCTCCCTCGCTGGCCTGATTTGAGACAGCTGGTGATGCAGCGTGTTGGAAGGTAGGTCTCCTCCTACTCTGGGGCCGCAAATCCCCCATCTGACTCCACAGCCTTCCCATGCCAGCATAGGTCAAGTGGGGCTTCTCACTTTTCAGTGCTGAAGTAGCCTCAGCTCAGGAATTCCTTGGATGTTTGCATGGAGCAGCGTGTTAAGGGCCTGAGTGGCAACTGTCTTCAGGAACTCCAGCCACCCATGACCCACAGCCCCTCCAGTCCTTCTCTCTCCTGCTCTGGAGCCCAAATACCCCAAATTCTCCTCATTAGGCTCCCATTGCTCCCATCCAACTTCTCTCACCCCAAACTTCCCCAGCCCATCCCATTCAGGCCCAAATGTGTGTAGACCCCTCCCTGCTTGCCCAGAATGTCCAGTCTTGGTCCCCCTTGGGCTTTACAAAGCCCATGTGGCCCCAGCTCCTGGTGTGCCTAGGGCTCCCACCCCTTCCTTCCCAGGGCTGCCAGCAGCTGAAGGGCTTCCTTGTTTAATAGTCACATCTGGACCCCTGCTTGTCCAAACAGCTGCAGCAGACACACGAACACATTTGACAAAACCTTGGGCTGCCTGGGAAAGCCTTGTTTCTCAAGGCTCTCTACAGCCATCCCTGTGAATATTGCAGGCAGCAGTTCTCTGCATCATGCCACGTTCCTTGGAGCAATGGGAATGAGGTTAGGTTGGGTGAAACTCCCGGGGAATTTCCATTTTTTTTCTACAGCTGGCTCCAGCCCCTGGAACATCTGTCCAGCTGGAAGACCATGGAGCTCACGAGACTCATTATTTCATTAGTTGGCCCCCAGTATCAGCACCAAGCCCCACCTACAAAAGCCATCTCCCTCCACAGCCATCTCCCCTCTCTTGTTTTCCTCAGGCACTCACCCACCTTGTCCTCTTTTTGTGTTTTTGGGAGAACTCTGCCACCATGGCAACAGCTGTGTCAGTCAGACCGACACACGCCCATAATGCTGGAGCAGATTCCTTGGAGTTTTTGCCATTATCAAATCCTTTTACTTCTCTCACCCATTAACTCTTTCAATGCTGACATTCCTGTGTGTCCAGAGAAGCCTCTGGTTGGTCTGGAGACCAGTTTGCTTTGCTGTTGCTCAGAGCGGTACTGGAAGAACTTCCAAATATTTTATTGTTCTTGCAAAGCTAAAATGTGAAGGGTAATCTTGAAAGAGGCTGGAACATGAGTTTTGAGGTTGGTAATGAGTGTCTTGACAACACTCAATGGGCAGGAGTCCAAGGATGTGCTTTGGCTTTGATAGTTCTCCCAACAGTAAAGTTCCTTATGGAATTTTCCAACTGTAAGCCCAACTACAGGTTTATTTTAACATAGCTAAACCCTTTTCACTTCTTGTCTCTCAACAACAATTCATTTGGAGGTACAGTGGGTTCAGGGACTGTGTGTCAGTAGTCAAAGCAGCCTTTTATCCATCTCATTTCTTACCGGTGCCAGTCACTGTCTGGAAGTTACAGGCAGTTTTTTCCAAACCACAATGGAAAACCAGAGCAACCTCAGCCTAGAGAATGATTGAAGACACCTCTGTTGGCATGGGACAAGCCACGAATGAGGAACCAGCTGTTCTCCCTGCATGTCTCCACCATGTCTGGGAGGACAGTCTTGCTTGGGGGTGCCAGCTGCATCCACCACGGTGTATGTGGGGACGGCTTTGCTGGATATATCTCCATCCCACCAGCAGCCAAACACCTGGGAAACCCGGCGTGCTTGTGACCTCTCACTCGATGATCAGAAAGTGGCTTCAGTTCAGGTTCAGTGGCTCAGAGATCACTCTGGGCAAAGGCAGATTTAGCTCAGGGCATGATGGCATTTGTGTAGAGAAGCCAAGGAAATGAGCTGAGGCCGGGGGCTCTGGCACCGAGGATGTGCATCTTCTGTGAACACAACACAGACAACAGCACAAACCTTAAAAATGCAAATCTTTGGGCTATAAATTCACTGCTCTACCCAAGGCAGTTGTTAGTTTTCCATATTTATTTATGATTCATTACAATCTGGATTTTTATAGATCTTCTATTCTAAGTTTTATATTTAATTGAATGAGAGTCCTGGTATCTTTCTGCATGTGTTTATGTGGTTTTCATTAACTACTGTGCAATCTAAGAAAGATCTTTGTTAACCAAAAATAAGGAATGTTTGTTAATGTTTAATGGAAACAATAACAATAAAATTACACAATGATAATTAAAACCACCCCAACCGTAAAAGCTCCTTCTTAATGAATCATATTAAGGGAGGGTTCAAGCATGTATTTATGATCTGGGTTGTGATTTATGGGCTAAATCCTGCCATTGTATGTTTGCTTGAGGCTTTCACTGATTTCCATGGGGGCAGCATCTGCAGCGGAAGAAGGCAAATTTGGGATGTGTGCTGATTCAGTGCTGGCAGAAAAGAACATTATTTTACCCTGATACAGTATACGCAGAACTAAAATGCTACCCTCCTCCCTTCAGCATTAAAAATAGAGAGAATGTGAAGCACAATGTTGCTGTGTGTCCTGGCACTCTCCTGTAACTGGCTGTTGGGAGCTTTTCCAGTGGATGTCCCAAACTCCCAGCAGTGATTTATCACTAATTGTCACAATGGACCTAAGGATATGAGCTGTTTGTGGGGGAACAATAACTGATATTGGCAAAAACACTTTCCTGGGCAGTTTGTGAGGCCCAGAAGATTGCACAGCATTGCATGTTCAAGAACTGGGTTCCCTTTTTATGCTGAAATTTCTCTATGCCACACCAAGAGCTGGAATGGCTTGCAGTGGGTGCAGCCCCCACTTCCTCTCCTTGTGAGGCTGATTGACTTTTCCTGCATGGAGTAAATGGGCCTTAGGGCAAATGAGAATCAGACCCCAAATGTTTCTGATTTGCATGGAAAAAGTCAAGAAAGGCAAGGTAGTATTCATAAAACTAATAAGACATTATGATGTGAATGATTTTTAATTAGCCAGATATAGATTCTTTTTATCTGAATACTTTTAGGGCCCAAGGGGATAAATGTGCAAATAATATCACCAGGCACAGAGGTATTTACAAGAAAAGACAATCTTTAGAAAGATGCCTGATTTCCATCTATTCCACAGTGAGCAGAAATGCAAACTTATTTAACAAAGCTCCGATGTCTGCGTGATAGAGCTGCAGACTTGCACTCTGCGGGGAGAATTTGATTTTCAAAATCGGCAAGCAGTGACCAGCGCGCCACACAGAGCAGGCGCCGCGTCTCCCTAAGACTCCTTGTGCCTCTGCTCTGGCGTGTAGCTCCTTCTTCTCCCTCCCTTCCTCCCTCTCTCTGTCCTCTCCAGAAGCCCTGCTGTGTCCCCCACCTCCCCTGGCTGAAGCGTTTTGGGAGAAAGCCGCGGACCAGAGCGCGGTGCGAAGGGTGGGGGAGGATTCAGGCCGTGCCGCTCGCGCGTTGGGATCGGCTGCCAAAGCAACACAGAGGCTTATTTTTTAAAAAATGGAGCCCCCTAATGTCTATTCAAACCAGGAAAAATATACAGCCCATTTCAGCCTTGCAGCCCGAGCCCTGGCGCCGCAGAAAGACGCTCTTGGCTTCTTCAATTAACAAATACGAAGCAAGTGCCCTCCTTTCCCAGCACAATGACAGCTGCCACTATTATCCCTGGCCCCCCAATTATTTCTGAGAATCTTTCACTTAATGAAGTTTCCCTGCCTCCCCTTCCCAGCTCAACAGTCTCAGGGAAGCTTGCTGAACCAATTTAACAAAATGTTAGGAAGAATAAAATGTAACTGCGTTCTCCTTTCTTTCTTTCGCCGTTTGGTCGGCAGCTCCCTGCTCTGTTCTCAGCTGTGTCCTTCACAGCAGCGCAGATCAGAGCATGGAAATGCATATCTTGTGGGTGCCAGGAGATGTGAACCATGAAAATAGAGACAATTCCTTCCCCTTGATCACAGTTTGCCCACTTTTATATTATAAGGGAGTCTTTAAATAAAACTCTCAGATCCGAACACCTCCGAAATTGGGAATGGGATCCAGGTTTTGATTGTAATTCTGCCAGTGCCTGTGACACTAGTGGGTCAAGCCCGGCTTCGAAGGTGAGCCATTAACTGGTGGTGTCCTTTCAAAAACCCAGTGTAAATCAGGCTGGGACTACAGTTCCTCCTCATCTCAAAACTTGCAACCTTGCAACCCTGTCTGATTGTCATTTTCCCTCACTGCACCATTCCTCTTTCCTGCTTTTTCCATCCTTCTGTGGTCATCCCTTTATTTAGTCTTCATTTTCACCTGTGACAGGATTTCTAACAGTATTTTCACTGCCTTACCTAAAGACTTTTCCTTTACAAATTGCCCCATTCTGTAATAGCTTCCACCTATGTTTTAAACAGCATTCATATAATTAAGACCAAAGAAGAAAGAGAAGTCTTCTTAAATACTAAAAAAAACCCCAAATGCCACATTTCTGCCATTAAAATTCTATGTTGGCAACACAGTGTGCCTTATTTAACACCTTATCTTTCACGAAATGAAGCAAAGAACTCCTTTGTCTTAACACATCCTTGTTGTCAATAATCCTGGCAAGTATTTGAGCTCCCCAAGAGCACCTGTCACAATGCAGGTTCCCTGGTTTAAAACAAAGGCCTAGGCAGCTCTGGGGGTGTGAAGGTTGTGGTTTCTTCAAGAGCTTACCTTGGAGAGGGATCCATGCAACCAGGTCTGAGAAGAGCTGGGCGTAACCTGAACTGCCAGGCCTGTGTGATACCATGAAACTGGGATGAAAATTTCCTGAAATTTCACTAAAAAAAAACCTACATTGGGTTAGGATTGGTGGGAATCAGTTGGCAAGCCTGGATGTCATTGGACAATTGGGTTTCTGCCTGAATATTTTTCACCAGAAATGTCTTATTCCTCACAAAAATATGCAGTTTTTCCTCGGAAACCAGATGTGCCACCTGCTCATTTTCCATTTGTGCATCTCCTCATATCCTTGTTCTCTCTGTGATCCATGTTCAGAGCCTGAATCCATCCCCTTGCCACTGCAGCACTGCCTCCTCATCCAGTGTCATGCACTGATTTGAGCCTGGAGTCTGGCTGGAAACCAGAAAGTGGGGCGAAGTGTGGGGGCATGAGCTCTGATTAACTCCTGTCAAGACTGCTAAATATAAGCACTTTGGGGTTATTCTGGCAGACAGAAAATCTCTTTCAGGAGGGAGAGAACAGAAAATTGCACTAATAAAGGTACAGCTGGGTGGCAGCTCTTTCCCTCCTGTCCCTGAGGAAATGCTGATGTCTTTCAAATCAAGAAGCCACACAGAGATTTCTCTGAGAGCAGGCTCTGACTCTACCTGAGCATTAACATGGGCTGCAGGAGAGCAAAATAAGAGAAACCGACTTCCCAGCTGGCCTTGTCAAAGTGTGAGGGACCTATTCCAGCCTGAATGCATTTCTCTTGCAGTTTATTCCGAACCCTGACCATGTGCAGACGCTGCCTGTTGGCACCTTGGACGCGCAGATGCCTTTTGGAAAGCCGTGCTGGGAAGCTGGCAACCAAAACAAGCAAGTGATCCAGCACCTGGGGTACCTGTGACGGGGTCCTGCCTCTTATTCCCAAGATGGGAGGCACAGACACTGAGCTGCTAGAGGAGGACCAGGCTCCCTGACTTGGTTTTTGTCTGTCCTGGCTCTGGCTTTGTGGAGACAGGGGTGGAAATTGCCCTGGGAGATGGAAGTGCAATAAGGAGAAGGGAACTGCTGGCTGTCAGCTGAGCCCTTCCCAAAAAACCACTGGTACCAGGGGAGCTGCCAACCCAGGAAGACTCTGACTGCTCCTACCAGGACAGGTGAAGCCCTCCAGGAGTGATCTGTGCTGCCAAAACATGTGAGGAACTCCAGTTTAGGGGAAAAACATGCTGGCAGAAGGAGGAGAAAGCACCAGGAAAAACAATCCATGACAACCATGCTTCTCACTTGAACAGTGCAAGAGCCCAGTGCTGTGCTGCTCCTCGGCAGAGCAGAGGCAGGAAAGTCAATTTGACTGGAGCTGGCAGCAAGTGAGAGCCTGTCCACTCCACTTGCTGCAATCACATCCATCTACCACAAAGGGTATTTTCTTCCTTTTTCTGCCACGTTGTCCAGGGAGTCTCTTGCTTTCAGCTCTCCCTGCCCCCTGGTTTGGTTCCTTTTCATGCACCAGTCCACGGTGTTCAGTGGGTGCTGCTGGGAAGGGCTGTGGGATGGTCACTTGGTGAGCAGCTGCTCAGCATCTCTCTTTGTCCCTGAGGAAAGCCAGGCTGCTCATCTCATTAGCCCCCAAACATTTTGCTGTCAGCCAGAGGCTGACCCCCACAGGGATTATTGACTCTCTTTGGAAAATGCTGAGTACAGGGAGAGAAAGGAGAGAAAACTGGAAAATTTTGTCTCCATTTTCAGGTGGCTGATTTTATTTTTTCTTTGTATTTCATACTTTGTATGTCCAGATTACAGCTGCCCTGCTTCCCTCCATAGCACAGAATGAAAATTTAACCCCTCATCTCACAACCTTGCTACTCTACAAACCAGGACTTCCTTGTCCAGTCTTGACAACCTGAAAAAATTTTGGGTTAAAACAGTTTCCTAGCATTTCCTCTGAGCTCTGTGGTGGTGAAGGATACAAATCAGTGTGTCAAGCCTTTTGCCTTAATCCCACAACTGTGAGACCTCCTTCTGTCATCCTCACTACCAATGGCCATTTTGGGCACTGAAGGATGCAGCAGTCCTCATTAATTAGCAACAGCCTAATTCTCTGCACAAACCCTATGCCTCCTCTAGGACCATCCAGTTGAGCACCAGGGGATGACAACTGCTTGACAGTGGCTTTTAAGTTTTTTTTTTCCCTTAACAGCAGCACTTTTTTCAAGTGCAGAAATGAGCACATGTTCAGTTCTGGGCCATAAGTCGGGTTTTTGCTTTTTGGAAGTGCCTGTGGTTTGACTGGTGGCTCTATAAATGGGATTCAGATAGCAGTGTCTGACCTCCCCCAGTTTCTCTGCCTGCTGCCTCTCTGCATGGTGCTGAGGAAGGACATGAACTCAGTCCAGCCCCGAGCCATGGGGACTGAGGAGGTTGAGGAGGTCTGGCTGCCTTTCCTGCTTTCCCAGTATTGTAACCCAGAAATGAAGCATGCATCGGTATTTCTAAATAAAATAGTGCAGGGCTTGATTCATGTCCCCAGGACAAGGGACACTAAATAGTTTGTAGGCTGGTATTTCCTGTAAAGCAGGAGCATTTCCTGTAAAGAGTGGCTGTGCATAAATAATACAGCCTTGGGTCTTCTCTGGGCCCAAAGGCCCTGTGGTCCTAAAATATGACTATGACCCCTTGCACATTCTTTTTTTCCAGTTCAAAGCAACTGAAGTAACAGGAGGGTTGTGTTGCAGCACACCGGAGCTGACTTTTATGCTATGAAAATTTATGGCATAGCATGGGGTACGGCTTAAAGGCTTAAGGTTTGCTGGGGTAGCACTGGAGATAGATAGTGGGGATAGCAGGAGGAGCCCAGGCTGCTGCTGCAGTGTTTGTCATCTGCTCTAGGTCAGAGCCAAGGAGCAGAGGTAAAATTCATCAGTGGATGTGGTCCCGTGTCCCACGCTTCACCCCAGTCCTTGGCTGCTCGTTGAGTGTTTGTACCCAGAGGCACCAAATGCAGCTGCACAGGTCGTTTGATGACAGCACTTCCTTTTGCATCCTCAACACGGTCCAAGCCGCTCCTTTTCCAAATGTACTGTCAGCAGCTTTTGGAAAGCAAGAGGGAGAAACCCCTCTGCAGGCAAAGAGACAAGCAGAAGAATGGTTGCCAACCTATAAATGGTGCTTTGGCCCTGCAGAGCTTTTGGCAGTCATCTCCACCAGCTGAGCTGATGGTGTGGCAGCTGTAGCAAACCACTCTTCACCAAGCATCCAGAGATGTGCACATTGTCAGGGTCAAGAGGTGACTGTGGCCTCTTAACAGGTGGTAAATGACCTCTGTCCCCTGGGGCGACTAGTGTGGCTTTCATCCTCCTCTGCTCCCTGTGTTAATGCCCTGCTTCATCCATCCCAGCCTAGGCCTTCCTCTGCCTCCTCTCTCTGCTAATGCCAGGCACTTCCCATTTCTATCCAGGCAATGCCAGGAGGAGGCTGGCACTGAAAACCCATGTCATCCTGTCGCGGTTTACATCTCCAGCATCCAGCCCCTTTGCTGCCTTTGAGATCCCAGAGGAGAAAATACAGGGAAAATCTGACTCTGCTGCCACTGTCCTGGGGCCAAGAGCCTGAGCAACTGGGGCCACCACTTGCCCTGGGCTGTGATGGGGCAGGAATGAAGGCTGTCGTTCAGAGGGTTAGAGCATGGGGGTAAAATTTGCACAGGGCCAGAGCAAAATGGTTCCTTTTTCCCTGGCAAGTGCTGAGATCCCTGACTGAAGCCCTGAAAATGCTCAAAGGAGGTGCTGGCAGAACAGTTTCAGCCTAGCCAAACCCCAAGTATTTTCTTCCAGATCCATTTGGAAAGCCAGCTGAATTAGTTTTTGAAATGCTTCCCTAAATATTCAGCCAGAGATGTGGAAAACTTCTGTACAAGTATGAAAATGAAAAGCATGCAAGGACTCTGACGTGCAGTGTTAAGAGCAGCCATCCTCACCTGCCCTGGCTCTGCCTCACAGCCCCAAACTCTGCTTCTGCATAGTCTGGGTATCCTTGACCATCAGCCTCTGGAAGAAATGTCACTATCCCTGCCACAGGGAAAACATTCCAGGGGCTGGTTGTGACACTTGGTCATTTCTGCAGTACTGAAGGGTGGAAAGTGTTACACATGTGTTATGTATTATTATTAGCTCAGAGAGTTTCTGATTTCTCGTACCATGAATGATAGTCACAGATGTACAAGGGCCCGCATATTTTATAACAAAGGTAAGATAGAATATGGATAATCTTGAACTTTCTGTCAGTTATTTTTAATTTGAAACCAGATCTGGGACTGAGATTCAGCCTTTGCTGTTTAGTTAACCAAATAATAAAATTAAGACCAAAGCCAGATGAACTTAGGGAAAGTTATGGTTCAGATCATATCAATGACTGTACCTCAGGCCCAAATTTAACATGCTGATACTTTTTCTCCTTGCTTTTAAACTATGTGAGGGACTTCCTCCTCCTTTTTACAGAAACCAGATGTGGGTTATTTTTTGACTGGCATTTAATGGCAATGTATATCCTGGTTTATGTCCCTGATCTTTTTTCCATGAAACAAAAAGGAAAAAAAAAGCCAACATTGCTTACAAGTATTAAAATGGCAACTGTGGATGGGAGCAAGATTCAACGCAATGGAAAGCAGATTAGATTAAGCGAACTGTTGAAAATTTATTCTTCTGGTTAATTTTATCTGTAAAATTGTCCTAAAGACTAATATTGCCAATTCTCGTTTGGCTCTGTAGGACCCTGCGTGAATCCAAATCCATCCTTTTTTGGCAGGCCTTTTTATCACCAGTGGTACAGTGACATCTAAGTGTCAAGAAGATGGGCCAGTCGGAGCATAGAAAATTGATTTGAGCAGCACCATCCCCCCTTGGCTGGCTGCAGATAAACAGTTCAGCTAATACGCTGCTCCCGACCTCTTTGGGGCCCTATTTGAATATGATCTAATATGGCAGCTGCTTCACTGCAAGCGCTGAAGGTACAGTAGCCCCTGAGAAGTTTTGCTCTTCCCTTTCATTTTAAAAGTTGGGGCAAAGGAATTAAAGAAAAATCTTGCAACCATGAGAGCCTTACCCCCCCCCCCCCCCTTGTGCCCCCTGCTGCTTAGTGATTTTTTTAAAATATTGAAAATAAGGAAAAATTATCTCTGTCAGATGTGAGGGTACAAAAGCGCAATTAAGATATCGTTTTAGCTCTTTTTCTGGCCCAAGATTGCTTTCCAAACTACCTGGGTAAATTATATGCTTGAGAGATTGTTTTAGAAACAATTTGCCTGGGTGCTAACAGCTGTTCCAAGGGGCACAGAGGCAGCCTGCACACGAGCATGGAGGGAGGCAGGAAATACGTAAAAGGCAGAGGCTGCCACTCGCCTCTCTCTTCTTTTCTTCCCTTTTGGAGATCAGGGCACTCAAGCGCTCCTGCCATTCATCTTCCTTCCCGTCTGCTCCCAGGGCTGCTGTGTTCCATGCAGCTTCTTTGAGTGCTGTCATCCCTGCAGAATCCAAGTGCCTTCCAGTAGGGCATTACGCGAAGTGACTAACATCTGTCACATGTGGCTCATTCTTTCCCTCAATCAGCCTCAATCAGCTTTTCTGCAGGCAGCATTTCCTATCTGCAAATAACAGCCATCACGGAGGCTGGCAGGACGGTTGCTTTCTCCTCTGCTTCTCCTTTTCCAGCTTTATTCTCATTTTCTCCCATTGCTTTTCACTCCTTTTTGTTTTCTTCGTGCTCGCTGCCACTGCCATTACTACCATTATTTGCCTTTGTGCTTCGTGTCCTCAGGAAATCTCTCCTCTCTTTCTTTATGCCATTTCTTGATCCTTTTCATATTTCTTTCATTTCCCCTTATGACCACCTGCCCCTTCCCCTCTTCCCACCCTGCCAGCCCTTCACTCTCCTTCTTCCCCATGTCCTGCTCTAGGACACCTGGCCCCTGCCTCTACCACAGGCTGAGTTGTGCTGGTAGAGAAACCTCTCAGCCTGCCAGGCCCCACCAGCACCTGGGACTTATTTTTTCAGTCAGTGCCCTTTATATGCTGATGCAAACTAGAAGTCCATGGAAGCAAGGACACCCAGGTCATACACATGATCCTACCACCATCTCTATAGGAGACCATGATTGCAGCAGAAGGCTGTTTGCACCCCTGTCCTGCTCTCACCACGCTGGTTGCTTTAGACAAGGGTTCTTGTCTACAGTACCTTGTTCTTGCCCTTTGTAAAATGCAGTGCTACAGACTGTTTGGGTTCGGTGTTTGAGGGAAGGAAGGAACCCTGAGGGCAGAACACGGTTTGTAGAATCATGGAGCCGTTGAATTGGAAGAGACCTTAAAGATCCCTTAGTTCCAACCCCCCTGCCATGGGCAGAGACACCTTTCACTGTGGCAGATTGTTCAGAGCTCTGTCCAACCTGGCCTTGATCCCAAGCTCTTCTCTAGGGATGACCAGGATAACACTGCCGGTGGTTGAGTCGAGCTAACTCAAACTTAAATCTGACCTCCCATTCCAACCTAAGTAAATGCCTTGCTCACTTTCCCTGCCTTTGAGACAGAAAACATCACCTGAATTAAACATGAGAGTGGAGGTGCCCTCCCTGGTCATCACATTCAATCCCTTACTGTGGGTGGACGAGCTGCTGTATAATCCCTTTCACAAACGTATTGAGTTGGATGTTAAAAACAGGGAGTAATTATCCCTCCCCCTCAAAACAGCTGATGCTTCAGAATTTAGATGTGAAAGAAAGGAGCACAAGATGCTTTCTTTCTCTGCTGAAATTTCAGCAATAAGGGAGAAAATCTATCTGAAGACTCCAATATTCTGCTCTAACTGAGCAGTCTGAAAAGTTTGGATTTGAGATGCAGGCCATTTTCTTTATTAAAAAAAATGGGCACATAGGCATAGAGAAAATTACTCATTCGAGGGTGATCTGCAAAGGGTTTTTTTGAAAAATAATATGATCTGAGATGAACAAATAGCAAAGGAGAGCCTATTTACTGGTAGATGCTTTAACCAGAGCATTACCTGCACATCTCTCTCATTTAGCAGAGACATTTGGTCCCATACCTGCCCAGCTCCAATCTATTATGCAGCATCTTAGCATTGGTTGAGATTTTTGCAGATGGAGGTTTACTCGCTTGTGCTGACTAACCAACAGTCAGACAAGAGGAGACATTTTAAAAACTCAAAACATTTTCTAATTCCAAACATTCTGCCTCTTTATTTCAATCTTGTTTTGCTTCCAGACTTGTTTGTCTCCTTTCCCTGAAGGAGCTGAGTTAAAGCCCTGCTTGCTGGACTGAAGGACACACCTTTCCTTTCCCTCACCTTCAGTTTTTCCATTTGGATGGTGAATCAGCAGAAACCAGAATGTTCCTATGGCTTTAATTTCTGCTTCCAAGCAGCATATACTCCAGTACAAATGCCTGGCTTGTGTTTTAGCTCTACACTGTGCTTCCACAATCAGTGGGAATGTTTGCATGTGATCTCCCACCCCATCTCCTGTCTGCAGTGGATATAACCATCATTGATCTAGACTTGACGTGTTTCGGGATGCCAGCACCTGGAGAAGAAGTCAGTTTTGGGAGTGTCTATTTCTGACCTACACAACATTTCCAATTAATTCATGCCCAGGAAAGTCACATCTTTTTCATTTAGTGCTGATGAAGACATGACACAGGTTATCACCCAGGAGGATGCAGCAGTGTTCTCGAGCCAACTGGAGATGGTGGAAATCATCCCCAGCCAGCCAGCTGAGGGATGCAGCCCTGACCTGCAGCACACACAGGGGCTGCCTGCCCATGGGGAAGGCCAGAGGAAATGAGGGGCTTGGAGGAGCCTCCCTCCAGCAGCCAGCATCTTTTCCTTCCTGCCTGGTCAGCTCTGGGCAGCTGGCCTCCCTCCCAGGGCTGATTTCTTGCAAGGCTGGGCCAGCTGGTGGTGAGTGGGGATCAGCAGCAAAGCAGTGCTCTGGCTTTGCATTTTGGCACCTCATCCCTGGCATCTCGTCAGCTTGGCCACTAGCAAGCACACAGACAGCAGGGAGGAGCAGAGCATCCTCTGAGTGCTAAGGCTCCTTTTTCTGGTACCACTCCTGGCACTGCCACGAGGCAAGCTTGCCTGGGCACACACCAAAAGGCAGTGGTGGGAAAAGCGGGGTTGCCTCTTGCTTTTCCCTTCCCTGATGAGTCTGCACTGCTGCCAAATTCAGGGTGTCACCTGGGTTGGTGCAGATACCATCTCGATGGAGAGGCTCCTTCCTGCCGCACAGGCAGCTCGGCTTATTAGACAGATAAGATTTGTATTTATTGCTTGTTTGTCATGTCAACAGAGGTGCTGGGGGTGGCTAGAGGGGTGTGAGCAGGCTGCTCTGCTGTCGGAGATGGTGTCACTCCTCCCATAGGCATTTAGGCTAAACCTGAAAAGCTGCCTGGGAGATGCTGTCCCACATTCCCTTCCCCTCACCCACATCCTAGGAAATCCTTATCAATAGAAAGAGCGCAAGGGATGCAAGGAGAGCTGAAAGGCAGCTGTTCCCTGCCTTTCCCATGAAGCTGGGAGTCAGGACCGTCACAGCCTGATCCTTCTCACACCACTTGTGTAAGACGGTGTAAATCCCCTGCTTTTATGGAGATAGACCACCGCAGAGCAGGGACCAGGGAGGGGAGAACCGGGCTTAGCACGCTGAATTACACTGCCAGCACCACGTTCTCAGCATGACAGGCAAAGGGACTTGCTCTTACGCCTGGCTTCCCTCCTCGGCAGAAGAAAGGAGTGTCAGGGAAGGAAATCAGGGTTAATCCAGGCAGCCGGCTCAATGGCTGGCACGGGTACGCGTCTGTCCTTTGTACTGTCAGCTTGCAGCAATATCACACTCATGCAGAGGGTGTTGCTCTGGGGCATCGGTGTAGAAAGAGCCAATCAAACCCTATTTATCAGCTTTGGCTTCTCAAAGGCCAAGCTGACGCAGCACTGGATTTTTTTATTTTACTGATTTAACACCAGGATTTATGGGTCGCGTACAACCGCACATTGCAGGGCACCATCTAAATAAGTATTTATCATGTAGGAAGAGGCCCTGAAGGCAAGCAGTGCTTAGCACCATGTGGCCCCTCGTCCTTGCGTCAGCTTCACACGGGCAGCCTGACTGTCACAAGGAGAGCTCACCCCTCAATTTTATATTGCTGCAGATGGGCTGGGGAGTGTTCTTTGCTGGGCACGCTCGTGGGTCAGTCAGCAGCTGGTGGGCTGCTCTCTCTTGTTGTGAGCACCCACAACTTCGCTGGCATCCTTGAGCCATCTGCAGACCTGCAGTGGGCAGCCCACACTCAAGGCCGTGATAGAAACTATCCACAGAGGAAAAGCTGCGCCACTCAAAAATTCATTGTGTCTCCTGGCCTGTCCGGGGACCGTGAGTCGTGCATGAGCCATTGCTTTCCCCTCACTGGGCTCCAAGGAAGCACTTAACCACGTTTAGCCCATGCATCAGGGAGCTGTTCCCAGAGGAGACTGGGAAAGGGGCAAGAACAGCCCAGGGAAAGCCCACGGGACTGGCTTGGGGGTTTCAATGCCTGACACACACACACGTGCTGCTAATGCGTTTTTTCAGCTGCTCTGCTTTTTCTGCTGTGCATCCCAGCCTTCTCACTGCTGGCTGATGACACTTGCCTTGGCACTGGGCAGG
Organism: Regulus satrapa; assembly: GCA_013396955.1. Taxonomy (NCBI): domain Eukaryota; kingdom Metazoa; phylum Chordata; class Aves; order Passeriformes; family Regulidae; genus Regulus; species Regulus satrapa. Next base: position 202,266 of record VWZN01017729.1, on the reverse strand, counting down.
CAAAAGAGAAAAAAATTTCATACTGCTTGTGATTATATTCCTGTAAGAGGATTCAGTGGAGCCTTTGCTGGAAAATAACTGGTGGTTCACATTTCTGCTCTCTTTTTTGTTTGCTCCTCTTAATCAGCATTAGAAGAGCTAAATTTCTCTCCCTCTTCTTATGCTCTTTGTGCAACTTTGACTTGCTGCATTTTCCCCACATGCAGGATATAGTGGAGAGTGGAAGTGGAGACCTCTGTGTTAATCTCACAGTGAAGAAAATAGGAGCATGGGAAATTCCTGTCTTAAAATAAAAACATCGCTCTCCCTCAGCCACATCATTTCAATACTCTGCTGCTCCAGCTTTCCATGCTTACTTCATCCTTTCTGCTCTGTTATTTACAAGCCTAGACCAGGACAGGAAGAAGAGGCGTCTTGTATATTGAGTTTTCTTTCTTTCCACAGATAAGCACTTATTTCCTTTATTCCACACTTTTTTTTTTTTCCCATTGCCCCTAAAGCTCTCTGTTCTCTCACTAATGAGAAATTCAACATCAGAATTTTGCCTTTCAGCCTCTTGCTGACATCTCGCATCCTCTCTAACTTCATCAATATGACTCAAACGTAACACAGGATGGATTCGACCCAAACCGGAGGAAACCAGATGTGGTACCAGGAGGTGCTCTCCCAGTGGCTGGATCTGCATCTCCGGTGGCAATCAGGATACTCCAAAGGCAGCTCGGCTGTGCCCCTCCGTCAGAGCCCAGGGAAAGGGCAGGAGCGATTCATTAAAAACCCACCGCCATGCGCTGGCGTGCGAGCCTGAATGAATGTCACCGTTTTCATTACGGAAAAAGAGAGACCAAAGAGAAAATGTGACAAAGTACATCTCGCCTGGCTGTTGATCTTTAAGCAACAGTGTGATTAGCAGCGTCTTCCCTTTACATTTCAAAGCGCCGGAGCACAATGGCAGGGAGATAAACATCCAGAGGTGCTGCCTGGCTGAAAGACATCTTTCTGACAGCGCATTACGGCTCCTGCCTCCCTCACCGGAAAGAACATGAGGTTTTAGTCAACGATGAAAGAGAAAAAGCCACACTTTATCTACCATAAACAGTTGCCTATTTGTATTTGTTTTTTAGCCCAATGAGTTCCATCTTTGAAGCGACGCTCCCCCGCCATTCTTCTGCAGCCGGGAGACCGAAGCTGGTTTCCCACGGACTCGCAGGGCCCCGACTCCAGCTCAGAGGGAGCGGCAGCTGCTGGGAAAAATAAAACATCCCCGACTCCTCTCTTTGCCTGCACCGGGTACTTTGCTTTTCTCCCCTGTGTCTCGAAGGAAGAGGCCTAACCTGCTTCCGCAAGGCGGCCAAGAGCCAGCGCCCCTTCGCGCTTCCCACTCAAGGAAACGCAAGCCAGCTCCCTTATTCAAGAGTTATTGGCTGTGACAGCTGCATCAGCTTAGACAGGATTAAAAAAAAAAAAAAAAAGAAAAAAGAAAAAGGAAAGGGAGGGGGAAAAAAAGGAAAAGGGAAAACTCCTCCTTGCTTCTGAAATTACTCGCAAAGTCACCTTTTTAATGCTAACACACACAAAACGCGCTCAGCCACTGATTTCAGCAGACCATATGCTGCCACTGCTGCTGGCCAGGTCCTAAGGGATGAATTTTTTTCCCCTTCAGCAAGTCTCCAGAAATGTCATAGAAATTTATATGCTTATTCACAGAGCCGATAAAGCAGAAAACCGGTGTTTCAGCTATTTTTGTTTTTACTTTGCAGATGGACAGTAAAAGACATAAATCTCCTTCCTGCCACTCGAACGCCCTGCCTGGCTCCCTCTTTTGTGCCGAGCCGCCAGACCTACAGGACTTGCCTGAGGTCCATAAACCAGACCTCCTCTTCACTTAGAGAGGAGCAAAAGAGAAACACCAGGAATCTCCCAGGACACAAGTGCCTCCACTGATGAGCTGAGGCACAATTTTTTGCGCAGCCACCAAGGCGGGACAGCTTTTTTCTTACCATCTTTGATAGAGGAAGAAAAGCAAGCTGCGTGCCCTGGGGCTTTCCCTGCTCCTACCCCTCCCTGTGTTAGGGTCCCAGCTCTGATAAAAGGCACAGAGCTCTCCCATGACGTTATCTGATGCCTGCCCCGATTTACAGCTCTATGCCACACACCTCCATAAATCAGGACAAAGCCCTTAGGGGAGCCCGTCTGGCCCCCTCCTGAAGTGCATACGGGTTGTAGACCCGAGTGATATTTTAGACACGTTTGACATTTAACCTCAGGAAAAGCAATATGAGGAGGAGAGGGGGCCCATGGCTAAATCTCCCTCCCAGCTGTATTTACAGCCGCAGCGTGCGCTCGCAGCCCTTGGGAAAATGCGCCTTGCATGGCACATCACCAGGGAAATTTAGGATCAGCAGCCAAGGCCTGTTGACTTGCTGACTAAAGGAGGCAGCAGGAGGGCTCCTGGCTGAGGGCAGGAGGTGGTTTTATTTCAGTGGATGGCGCTGCGGCTCCCAGGGAAAATCTGCTGGGAGTCATCCCCTCCGTGGTCCTACATTTCCCACGCTGCTGCTGCGAGTACAGCTGGCAGCTTTTCCTTCTCCAGGCGGGGCAGACGCGGGTGCTGCTCCAAACCCTCAGCATCAGTGTCCCACCAGCAGGGCTCACTGCCCCCCAACCTGGGAGAGCCCCTTGGGGGCTGCCCGGGACCCGGAGCTGGGCTGCAGATCAGCAGTGGTGCAGCTTTGAGCCCTGTCCCTGGTGCCATTCCCTGGTTATGAACACTCCTGCTTCGCAGCTGCTGGGATGGCTTACCTGCACAGTCACAGCGAAAAAAGAGGCTGCCTTTTACAGCCATGCCATGCTGGGGAGCAGAGAAATTAGGAAAAAACCCAAAGCCAGCAGGAAGAGAGGATTGTGCCTCTGCGCCTCACAGAAAGAGCTCGGCGGTTTAGGCAGCCCGTCATCCTGGCTAATAACAGCAAGCCAAATATTTAACTAAGATCTCTTGATAGTGAGGAACTTGGCAGAAGGAAGCCTGCAGAAAGCAAGCACTTTCTCTCCAAAGCCTGTTTTCTCCTTATTTAAAAAGGAGGAAACAGGTCAGCTGTCGTATCTGCCAAGGTCAGAAGCTCAATTTGTATTTCAGAGCCCTGGAAAGGTGAATGCACCAGAGCTACATCCCTGATGGAAACAATCACTCATTCTAATAAGGCTGGCAGAGGCTGGAGCCTGCCTTGTTCAGATACAATTATTACAGCCCGGGTGTCAGATTACTGAATCTATTAGCCGGGAATCAGCTGTTATTCCAGAGCAAGGCAGCTATCCTACAGGCAGTTGTGATGTACATCATGCGTGACGCCCGGGCCCAGCTTACCCCGCCAGCACGGAGGGGCAGGACAGGGGCAGGGCCGCCTAAGCTGCTTAGGAGAAAGCCCGTGGCAGTGACCTCTAGACACAGCTACATCTATCAGATCCTGACACCAGCCTTGCCACGATCGGGGAATATCGTCGCCAAATGACTCGATTTGCTGGGAGAGAGGAGATCCTGAGTTTGCTGTAAGTGCAGCGCACGGGTGTGCTGCAGGCTGAGCCTGTCCCTTCCACTGGCATCCACAGAGGGACAGGGGTAAGGAGCCAGGGCCAGCACTCCTTTTCTGCCCCAGAGGTGTTCAGGGAAGCCTGAATGGGGGAGGAGGGGGCTGCACACAACTCAGTGGGCAGCTCTTTCTGTAGGAGCTAAAATAAAAACCACTGTTAACAAGATTTACGAATTGTTGGCTAACACAGCACTCCTACTTAAAAGCATGGCTTAAAAATAAAAAAAAAAAAAAAGAAGAAGAAGAAAAAAAAAAAGATTAAAAAAGGTCTGTGCTACTTTAGCAAGAGGTGTACCTGCATGGCTCTGGAAGCAAGCCCAGCCATCCTCCAGCACGGAGCAGGTGGCTCCTAGGGCCCCCCTGCTCTGTGTCTCTCCGTGGCAGCAAACAGCTTTGCTGGTGATGCCCTCCCAATCCATTTTTATGTGCCTCCCATTGCAGAGAGGATCACCTTCTGCTCTGCAATGTGAGAAAGCAACCACCACACACTATTGCAGCTCCATCCACATCGCTGGTTCAGTGGGACATATCCTCCCAGCTCTGTCCCATCAGTGTGCAGAGGCTGGAAGTTGCAAAACTTGGTGGTTTATATTTCTTGGTCCCCATTTTATTTTCCATGCAAACCAGATGCTCACTCACTGAACCTGTGCCCCCTGGGGGGAAGTGCTGGGAAAGGAATGTGACAGAAGGGAGAAGTAAAGTTAGAGACTCAGGGCAGTATGTGCTAACTGAGATTTGTGTGGTTTTCCCCTTTTGATTCTGCCTGATTGTGCTGCTGTATTTTTGTTTTATTAACACGAGAAAGTGTTCATCAAACTGAAAGGCCAGCTTTGGGACAGGGCTCCCATATGTCTGAGACAACAGCAGCATGAATCACAGAGGGTACAGGAACCATGGGTGCCCACAATGGCTCACCACGGTGAGGTTAAGGCTATGGGTGCCATCTATTCAGTGGGAAAATGCAGCTGTAGGCAGGGGGAACAGGATCTCGGGTTGGGTTAATGGCAAGGAGGAGAGGATAAGGGAAGTTGCTCCACCTACTGACAGAGCGATTATGGGACATCCTAACACAGGCTGGGAATGGCACATCAGGCCCATCTCTGGAGGCAACTTCATGGATTTAATGAGACACTTTATTAGAAGCACTTGTTTTGACACTCACCGTGAGAGACTGGAATGTCAATCACTAATGGCTCAAACCAAGGGCCCATTTGTGAAGGCAGTGGGTGCTTTGCTGAGGCTGGGTCTTTTGCACCCCCTGAGTGGGAGGAGATGAGTTTCTGGGTGTGTGGTGGTGAAGCTTCTGGTCTGCATAAGACACAGGAGGACCTACCACTAAGGGCTACAAGCCAGACCTTAAGCCAGGTGAAAAGCAGACCCTGCGGAGGCAGGATGGTGCTTTTTATCATCAATTCACTCAGTTGTAAAACTCCCCCTGGAAAGGTGCTGATTCATCCCCTCTGGTGGCTCCATTGCTGATATGACAGGCAGCTGTCATGTCTTAGAAGGGGTCATAAATCATCAAAGACCCCAAAGCACACCCAGACTAATTTCTGAGGCTTTCCACCAAAGGACTGAAAGCTTCCCCCCCCTCCTCCAGGGGAGGTACCTGGGCGTTCCTGCCTTAACCTGAGTATATATTAACCCACTGGACTTTGTGTTTTGAGGGTTTTCCCTACCCTTAATTGATCAGGACTGCAATAATCTCTTTGACCAATGGACATCGGAATTGTAACAACCAAGTTGGATTGCAGGATCCATGGGGAGGGATACCTTTCTGCCATGGGGAGGTGGGACAGAGAACATGCCAGCTTCACGGCACTCTCTGCCTTAGGCCCTAACAAAGTTGACAAAGTTGATTGAAGTGCTCTTTCCTGCTGGCAACTGACCAGAAAGGAAAGGTAGCAGAATATTTTACCCAAGGCAGGAGGTCCTGGCCCCACAGGTTTAGCCGCAAAGGCAGCAAGAGGACCTGGGAAAGCAGGTTGCAGCTCTTTCTCTTGCTGTAGTTATGCACAGGAAGGGAAACACCAACATCTGCAAGATCAGGAGTTACGGGAGCTTGTCTTTATGAGAACAAGATTTCCAGGGATGAGGAGACCCTTGGGTGGTCCACAGAGAGTGCCATGCTGTGCACCACTTGTCTGTCCAGCAGAACAGCGTGACTCCCATCTCCGCCAGCTGGGACTCTTCGGGGATAATTGACCATTCTGCATTACTGTGTCCCTCGGGGAAACTTCTCTCTGCAGCCCAAGCACTTAGCTCTTGGCTTGTGTCCTGAAGCATGAGGGCTAATATCCCCTGCACATTTTTACCAAAGAAATGAAAGAGAGAGGGTATTTTTCGATTCAATGGGAAACAAGTGAATAATAATTCTGTGAAGCCATGTAGTGGAAAGAGAGACTTTGAGCGCAACAAGAAACAGGATTTTAAAATTTCATCTGCACAGCAGAAGGTCCTGCCAATTGAACCGTTTCCAGTAAACAATCTGCTAAGTCTGACAGTTTGAAGGAATACCAGACTGCCAGGAGTGAATAGGCTGGGATTTTTAAGAGGTTTATTTTTCATCCAAACACTTTTGTTTGTGAGCAACAGCTCAAAAAACCCGAATGCATGTGCAGCAGCATGAGCAGCCAGGCTGAGGGCTTCTCCCCCAGACAGGGCTCCAGCAGGAGCAGAGCAGGAGGGCTGTGCTGGCCACACAGTGTGCCCTGGGCTGCTTAGCGTGCACGCCGGTGGCACTGTGGGTCTGCACTGGGAGAGCCCTGCTGGTGCTCCCACACTCCCACAGAGAGGTTTGGATTGAGCCAAGCTGGGATGTACAAATGTGATACACCCCAGGTGCTGCCTTCTCCCAGTGCAGGAGAGCTTTGCCTCACCAGCAAGAGAACGGGGACAAGGAGATGTTTCACTGCCAGTTTAAACACCTCTGCAAGAAGATATTTAACCTGGGCAGGAGTCCCCCTGACTAGAATAAACAAGGGGCAGAGATTAAGGGATTGAGCCTCCAAGCAGGACAAAGACAGCAATGACTTTCTGTGCATAGCTTGGTGTCAGTGAGTTCTAGGAAAAGGGTGGCTGAGAAGAGGGGAAGTGCTGGCAGGCATTCTGCAGGACTTGGAAATGTGTGGTGTGGGACAGGAGATGCATAGTGAGCACCTTCCATGCACACATCCCACACAGTATCCAAAATCAGAGGCTGTTTTGAATGTACAGAGCTATCCATCTCACAGCCGGGTCATAGAGCCAGGCAGGGAACAGAATGGGATTGTTTGGGCATGAAAATATTGGTGTCTCAAACCTTTCATTTTCTCTTTCTCAGCAAGGAATGAGGAAAAAGGTTTTGAGATCTTGAGGAGAGTTCAAGACCAGCTGTGATTAAGAAAATGACTTGAAGTCTTCTTTCCCAGTTCAGACCCAGTTCTGCTCAAATCCATTAAGGAACGGCCCTGACTATCTTGTTTGGAGGCATTCACATTCAACCTAGACCCTCCAGAAGCTGGTAAACCCCTTAGGGACTTCTCAGATTTTCCAGTTGAGCAGGAGAGTGACAGAGCAGCTTTGGGCACCTGGCATCCAGCCAGGGACAAGCCACCACTCTAGACTCCCTCAGGTTCCCTATGTGCTCTCTTTTGTAGAGGGATTTCTAACTGGATAAGCAAGGAGTTCCTTAATCTTATCCTTTTCTTGGTGACAGTTCTACCATATGCCCCTTTCACTAGAACAGGAAATCATTGGATCATGAGAATTGTCACCTTACTTTTTTCCAATACAGTTTAACAATTATGCCCCTAAAGTCATAACACCGAAGGGTTTTGGCAACCATTTGCATTTCTGAGAATTAAATGTAAAAAGGCTAACTTGTCACAAGCCAGCACTGAAGAAAAGTGCAGCCTGTGCAAGCAGAGATGGCTAAAATGCACAAGAGGATAACGGCATTTCAACAGATGCCTGGAAATAAAATGGGGAAATTTCCTGGTCCAGAAAATATTCCTGGTCTGGGACATAGGGAGATGGGGCCCATGTGCTCCTCTTCAGGCTGATTTTGCAGGTGTCAGGGCTTCCTTCAGTGCTGCTGGTGGTTACCACCAGGAGAGTCCAGCTGCAGTGCACCTGGACAGCTCACCTGGGTTTGGTGTTTGAACGGGCCAACAAATAACTTCTTCTGAGTCCAAATGTTTGCTGTCACATTGCTACAGTCCACAGGGTAGGAACTGACCTTTCCTGCTCAGAAATGCTTCAGAAGCAAGGATTGGAGACTAGGCAGGGAGTGAAGTCTGATGGAAACACTGATGTATGTACAGAAGACTCAAGCGGTTATCATCTGGAAGAGGAAAGAGTAAGGCTGAGATAATGGATCATTTCCACAGCTTCCTGTGAAATGGGGACATTCCCAGCTCTGAAGCCCAGGACTGGCTCTTTTTTCAGCTTGGTGATCCACCTCCCTCCGTGGGTCAAGTGGCAGCCCCATGACCTGTCCCCTAACTCTTCACCTTTCCCTGGAGAGGTGAGGGCTTATAGCCATTGGCATTGCAGGAGAAGACCTCAGTGGTGACTTGTAGCAGTCCTTCCTGACAGTGTAAGACCAGGGTGGGAGATGAGATCTGGAGGAGAAGTCCCACACCTCCACTTTAACACACCTGAAGCTGCCCTCTCAAGGCCTGTCATGGCCACTTTATAGTGTAGGTTATTCTCCTCTTTTGGGACTTATTTTTGCATGCTGCTGCCCTTCTTTTATACTTCAAACATTATAGAGGAAACAAAAAATACACTCGGCTACAGTGCACTGCAGTATACATGCTGGGATGTGACCCTCCACAACTTAATTTTCAAAATGTAGAACTTGGGGGGTGTCTCTGCTGTGTCTCATCATAGGTACCGAGCTAATGACCAGCTCACCAACATGCCAAGAATTAAGCAGAAAGATTTAAAGAAAATTCCCTGTAATGAAACAAAGTGGAACCACTGGGGACAGCTCGGCAACATTCTTAGGACTGACCCAAAATGTCATTGTCACAGGAGAGGGTGGTTCCTCGTCCTCTGTGAGAGATGGACCAAAGCCAAATGGCATCTGCTGGCCCCTGCCTTTCTCTGTCTCCACCGAAGGCGGAAAGGGGTTTCAAAGGCAATGCCAGGGGTCAGGGCATCTGTCACCAGTGTCAGCAGTGTCCCATGGCAAGGAAGAAGATGGGACTCGGGTGCAAGTCCAGGGGAGCCTGCCCTGTTCCCTGCCAGCCAAAAGACCAGCCACCTTCCCTGAGAGCACCTGGGCCAGCCTAAGGAGTGCAGGGGCAGAGGCAGGGCAGGCTAAAGGGTGGATGGCTGCCAGAGGTGCTCTGGGGCTTGGAGGTTGTCACATTCAATCAAACCTCCCCTCCCCGCCGGGTACTGTGCTGACAATAACCCCAGCAGAGGGGCCCCGTGTGTTGTCAAGGGCACTGAGGAGCATAAAAGTGGGAGGAGAGAAAGGGCATGGAAGTGAATGAAGATGGCTTCAAGGTAGGAGCAGTTGCAGTTTACTCCCTTCAGAGGAAAAGCTCATCTCAGGCTGCCTTGTCACACTGGCACAATCTCAGTGGTATCACTAAAGAGCCCTTTGCCTCTCTAGGCCAGTGACCACTGCTGTTTTACAGAGCTAATGTAAATGGAGATAATATTTTTTCCAATTTCCTTCCAGACTCACTCCCTTTTAATGTTTTCAATGTGAATAAACACAGCTTTCTTTCAAATTTATTAGACACCATATTCTTTCAGTGTTGTCAGTCCAACCCAAGGCCCAAGGGTCATATATCAGCATCCCAAACCATAAAATCCTTTGAGACCCATCATGAGACTTTTTTGGAAAGCTACTTTCTGTGATCACCAGTTCACAGGTTTCTGGCCCAGAAGAATTAATCTCTTTTAGGATTTTCTTTGTAACAGGAATGGCAAGACACAATTCTCTTCCAGTAAAGGAAATCTGATTTCTTGCTGCCCATGAGTACTTTTGGAAGGAAAACCACAGTGAAGCATAGGACTGGTGATTAAATCACAAGAATTGACAACCATGAGTCACAAGCAGTGCTTGGTTCTCTGCAGGGATGCTCTGAATCACCCTCCTGAAGGCATAGCAGTGTTGCAGCTCTGTGTGGGCCAAAGCATGAGAAGCAGGGAGTCCTCAGACCAGGGCTGAGTCTTCAAGCAGGGATCTCCTCTCTTTTCTGTTTTCCTCACATCACTTAACCAGGACCCGGCCCTGCAAATACTCGATTGCACAAAGCTTTTTACGTTCTTGATTAGTTCCCCTGAACTCTGAGGGAAGCTGACGTGCTGAAGTATGCCGAGGGTTGAAGATGACAAAGGCAAACAAAGGAGTGGAAGAGCTAATGGGTTGCCTTCTCCCTCCTGCTGCTCTGTGGAAAGCTTTTATGTGTTGGACTCTCCCCTCTCCTTCCTTCACAAACAAGCCTTAGGCCAGAGAGCATCTCTGCATGGGGAAAAGCTCTTCCCCAGCAGAGGTGCAGCAGCAGTGCGATGCTGGCAGTGTGCTTTGACACGGCTGGACCAGTTAAACCCTGCTGGTAGAATCCCCACCTCCTGAGCAAAACTTGCCCAGTGCTAAAGCCTTCATCTGGCACTCCAGCAGAAGAGGTGGTATTTATCCACACAGGTTTCCAGAGCAGCAAGGAACGCTGTGGAAGAAGGGAAGGAGTTTATTTCTGCCTCCACAACAAACAAAACATGCAAAACTTCTGGAGTCCCAAGGGGCTTTTCCAGCTCCTTTTCCTTATCTGGGTTTCCCTGGCGCTCCAGAGGCAGTGTCATGGTGATGCTGAGGTGCACAGCTCACCAGAATTTATATCTGGGCTCAGTCAGCACACAGTCTCAGCCCTCTCCAGCTCCCTCATTATTTACTGCATTCTGCTTGCTGACTTAATAGTGTTTTGTCCTGTCCTTGAATCCTGCATGGATGGATTCAGAAAAAAATCAATGTGCCCCGATCAGCAGGCCTTCTTCCCACAGCACGGGGGAATTTCCAAAGTGCCACCATTTCTACTGTTTACTTGTTCCCTTTAAGTTATTAGCATGATGGGGCTAATTGTGATGTTCCAATGCATTAAATCTTGTCTTCCAGGCTCAGAAGTGTGGAAGCAGTTGACGAGGAAAAGAGCAGGTAGTTGTAAAAACAGAGCAAAAATAAAATAAATAAATCACTACCCTCCAAAACGAGAAAAAAATGATGGCAGGGATAAAGCACTACCATTGTGATAACAAGGTGCTAATGCAAAATGAAGGAGCAGGAGCAGAGTAGCTGATGAGTTCTCCACTGTGGCTTAATTAGCCAGGCAGCTACAACCTCCCCATCACCACTGACATAATTAGCGGGCGCTGGTGAAGAGGCAGCATCAGTGTGACGAGACCTCAGGCCAGCCAGGGCTCTGCTGGTGCAAGGTTTCGTCTATCAGAAGGGTGTGGACCTGTCCAAAGACTGAGCTAGGACTGTGCTGAGCCAGGAAGGTGTTTTCTTCACATTTGTGTGTAGCATGGCTGGGCTGGCAAAACTTTAAAGCACCACCACCCCCACCACCTCACTCTTGTCTCCTCATCCTACCTGAACAACACAGACAGTGAAATGGCTGGGGGGGCTGTGTAGTCTCACCTGCTGGTGCAGCACCTGGGACTCTGAGTGTTAAAACATTTAAATATGATATTTAACAATAGATGGACTCGTCTAGTATTCACAACTCTTTTATTCAAAGCACAATATTTATAGTCACTACATTGCCTTAAATCTAGAGAGTAAAGGCTGACAAGGTTTACAGACTTGGGAGATATGGGGAAACAGCAGCATATTTTCAGGGGATGGCATGTGGAGACTTTGTGGCTCTGCTTTGGTGTGGGCACCCTGCCAGTGGGGAAAATCTGGAAAACAGTTTTCCAGAGTGCCCTCCTTGGTGGATGGAGAAGGCCTTAGACATCAGGGCTTGGTGTCGATGTTGTTCAGAACTGCTTCAGAGCTGCCAGCAGCTGTGTGAGTGCTGCTGGCTGCCCTCAATGTCCTAGCCCATCTCTGGGGTTCCTACCTGGCTTTTGAAACTCTCAGATCCGTTCTCCTGCTACAGAAAACATGTGCCACTACATGCAGGGTGCTGTGTCTATATAATGAGCTGCTCCTGCTCCTTACTCTCCCACCAAAAGAAGATTTAGTGCCAGTGGGTGTTCCACAACTTGTCATCATGCTTTGCACCCCAAGGCTCATCCAGATCTACCCAAAGAGGAGAAGGCAACAGCATTGCCGCAGGGAAATATAGTGGAGAGCATTTTAAAGGGGCAGCAGATGCAAGAGACAGTGCCAGCAGATGCTGGGTCCCCTGCCAAAGCAATTGTCCCTGTCAAAGTCCTGGTACTGCCTGGAAGTAAGGAATGGGTAGCTTTCACCTCATTTAACACACAGGACTCCTGCCTTTCATTCTGGCAAACACAGAGTGTCTGAGATCAGGACCCTCCTGTACCACTGGATTGTCAGGCTGCTATGGAACTGATGGTCCCTTTGCCATCCCACTCTGCTCTTCCCCCCACACTCCCAAAAAAAACCCCCAAAAAACCCGAAAAAAGAGAAACAGAAAGAAAGCAAAACAACCTCCAAACCTTTAGGATACTTGTGCTCTTTTAATCAAGCAGCCAGAAAGAGCCAAGGCATTCCTCTGTAACCCTCTGTGTGCACAGCTGAGGAGGCAGCAGCAGCAAGGTGTGAAGAGCTCCCCAGTGCTGGTGGCAAGGCAGATTCCTCACGGGCCTCTCCTTACTCCAGCACCAAGGTGTGCTCAGAGGCTGTGCTGCTTCCCATAGTGGTGCTCCCCACAGCACAGGCTGCCAAGACCCTGGGACACGGGGACACCAGGACACCAGGCAGAGTCATGGCACAGTAGGGGTGTGCTTCAAGTCACAAAAAATGGACTAAAATCTCCTCTTCTTCCTCACATGCTGCTGAGCTGCTGCTCTCAGGCTGGGATAGCTCAGACATGTGACAGCAGACAGGGGAGAGGATTTTTCTGTTCCCAGCTTGAAGTAGTGGCAAAAAACCAATCAACTGGTCCAAAAATTAATTAATTAATTCCCTGTCCCTGAACTTTTAGAAGAAATGTGGGATTTTTTGTAGTTGGCTGAGTCTTGTTTCAGCAAAGAAGTTTTGACCACTGGAGCACTAAACAGATGAAAGGAAAAGGCTGGGATCCACGCTGAAGCAGCCTCCATGCTGGCATTACAGTGCTGAGCCAATCCATCTCCACTGGAGTTCACAGCCTCTTTGATCAATCTCATCTTTAAAAATACCAGTGCTCCGGAAGGCTCAGGAGCTGCTTAATGTTCCTTCATTGTTTTTCAAGCCATTAAAAACAGAGGTATTAGCTGCTGCATACTTTTTGTCTTGTTTGGAAGTAAAAAAAAAGAGAAGCAGTGGAATGCTAAAAACGCAGATTAAAACGATTAAAAATAACGGAGCAATGAAAGTCAAACTGTTGGCTCTAAAAATGTTGATGTGTTGCATTGCTGTAGGCATTATATTCATATGAATGAGAGCAGAGGGCCCTGCTACCTGCCTCTGTGATGAACTGTGTGTGTCATTGCACGTGGCTGTTGCATTAAATCTGGAAGGATTGCCTTCTGCTTGTGCGGCAGCCAGGGCTGCTTCCCCGCTCATACAGAATAAGGTATTCCTCTACAAAGCAGACTCACCTGGGACCAGTTCTGGGGCACAGAAGGGAACTTTTTTGGCACTTTTCTTTTTTTCCGCCTTAGGGTTCTGTGAATTGCTGGTCTGGATGGGCTGCCAGGTCTCAGATCTCTCCGCAGAGGTGCCCCAAGCCCTCCTGCATTGGGTCATAGATGTTTTTATCCTGAATTGGCCAGGGCTCTGTGAACCCACATATGTACCCACCCAGTCCAATGCTGATGGAGACCTGGCCAGAGCTTCAGGAACCTGCTGCTGGACTCTCACTTTTACTCCTCTGCTGAGGTCTTTACCCCAGCAGCAGATCATCTCAGCGACAGGGTTATGGGTAACCACCACTCGTACTTCCAAGGGTACTTCTTGACCAACAGCTTTTACTTGCCAGCCAGCTGCTCATCTAACACCATAGTGGAAGATCTGGGTAGGTTTAGAACAGGCATGCAGGCTTCCTGCTTGTCCTCCATGCCTGAAGAATTCAGTCTCAGCAGCTGCCAAAGGGCTGTTTTCCCCTGGACTTCACTCTGTTTTCTGGTAGCCAAGCTAGTGCACTCCTGGATTTTATGGCATGTTTAAAACAATCCCATCCTTCTGATGGGATATTAAGAAAATATTTTTAAACTCCTTCCCTTTCCACACCACAGCTTCTAATTAAAGAAACCAGTGTCACAGGAGGATGACTTGTTACACGGTCAGATCATCACTGAGGGTGGCAGGACCAGCTGGGAAGGTCAGCCCCTCCCTTCCTGGGGGCTCACACTTTTAACAAAAATGAAGCCTGCTTAATTTCGAGAGAGCCTGGGTGAAAGTTTTTGCTGGCCAGACTCAAATTTGTCACCATTTACTTTCCTGGGAGCAGTGGCACTTGTCTCACAACGGGATCCAAAGCTGGGGCAAAAATAATTTCATCACATGTAAAGGTGCAGGTTTTCTCTTCACCTGGCACACTCTCACCGTTTTCTTCATCCCCTCTGCTGTGTCTCCTGAAAGGCTGGTGCTGAGACAGAGGTGAGAAAAGGCTGAAATTAAAAGAGGATTTGGCTGCTTTGTCAAAGCTTATCAGAACTCCGCTGGTTTGCAGCGCGAGGCCGCGGCACCAGCCCTTCTGATGAAATGCTGGCTATTTCTGGCTCCTCTTTTTCAGCCTTCCCAGATGTGAGCAGAGCTCCCTGCATGTTCCTGGCACCTCTCCAGCTGGTTGCTGGCAATGCTGTGCTGCTGAAGCAGGAATGGCATCGTGAGGTGGGGGCAGGGAGCAAGGGGACCTGGCTTACTGGTGGGACTGGATTGAAATGCCGGAGATGCCCTTATTCCCATGGAGGAGTCACAAAGATGGTTACACATGCAGACCAGGCTGTACTTCAGCATCACTGAGGAGTGGAAAGGGCAAAGAGAGGCCATTGGAGCCTTGGATAAAGCAACAGTCTGTTCATTCTTCCCTGAACCTGTTTGGAACTGACCTTTGGTTCCTCACATGAGGATGGGAAGGGATGCCAGGCCATGCAGTAGTGCCTGTTGTTAGAAGCCCTGGTGGGTCTCAGTTTTGTGAGCAATCCCCCAATGCAGCTCATGCTCCAAGGGCAGTGCCACAGCCCTGTCCCCTTCTCCCAGACCATTTCCACGAGCACAATGTGCTCAGCTTCTTGTCCAGCTGCCCCTGAGCTGTGTGACAGCAGCTCCTGACACAGCGGGCAGCACAAAGCATGTTACAGACACTTGGCTCAGAGCAGCATGCAAGATTTGAGAAATGGAGCCCCTGGAAGATCCTGGGATCAAACACCTCTGAATTTTGGGGCAGCCTGAGTGGAATCCAGCCCTGATCCAGCTCCATGGGTATATGGCAGCAGCTATAAAGGTTCTTAAGGATGCATGGATTACAGTCTGAATGTTAATGTGGCCCTGCTCTTCCAAATGGAGAGAATCTGGGCTATTGCAGAGCCGTAGGTTATTAAAATGGATTGGATTATTATATATTGAACGTACCAGCAGCTGGGGTGTATGGCAGGGCAGGTAAATATTCCTATCTGAAAGCGTGGCTTCTGCCTATTCATCAGTAGAAGCGTATTTCTGACATTTCTACTGGAACAGCTTCATAATGATACCCAGCCTTCTCTGTGGAAGCCCAGATATACAGCAACAGCTCCCAGAATGGCAAATCTGCCTTCTTCTTCCTTTAATTACCTCACTGCTAAGGAAAAAAAAATAACATACTTTTCTTGCAAGTGGAGATTAAGCAGAAATTCAGCTCCAGCTCAAAACTGTGTATCCCAGCTCTGATTTTAAACAAACAGCAAAAGAAATTCTTAATACCTAAAGCCAGCCACCTCACACCATGTGGAAGTTTTCCACATCACTAATGTGATTTCCCAGGGTGATGAGCTGCAGAAGGTCGCCTAACCTGGCATGAATTATCTGTTAAAAAATAAAGGAAAAAGCCTCTCAGAGATGGATCCCAAAGCATGTAAATTTTATTTAGTAACAGGTCCAGTGGATCTCATCTGGTGACCAGCACTTTGGGTCAGTGTCAGCTGAGAGGGATTTCAGCCAGACCCAGGCTTGCTGGGTGGATGCTCGGAGCTGGCTCAGACACTGCCCCAGTCCAGATCTGCCCCAGTCCAGATCCCCCAGGAGCCTGGAACTGGGCCCAAACTGACCTGTGGATATCTGGCTTCCAGGCTGAAGGTGGCTTGCATCTAGCCAGCCCTGACCATGGTCTATCTGTGCCTGTCCTGCTGAGTGCTTGCATCAGCCAAAGGGATTCATTCTGCAGGAGACCATCTATTCCACACCTCTGGATCAGATATATATGGAGACCAAGAAAGAAGAGTCCAACTCCTCAGATAAGGGATCCAGAGCTGGGTGCACAAGGAACTGAAGATACACCTCTGCTGCTGTCACCAGAACAGTGCAAACACACCCCAAAGAACCTAAAAATGGTGGATTAAATTTCAGAGGCAAAATATTAGAGTGAAGCTCACTTGTGGGTTTGCTGCAGAAGGAGACTGATACACAGTTTTCCATCCTGTGTCCAGCTATTGGGCAGGAGCACATTCCACAGGGATGGAAGTTACTCTGCTCCTGAATAGCAATAATAAATAGTAAGTAGTGCTAGTAAATAGCAGCATCTTCGCAGTCAGGGACAGGGTATAAAGGATTTGACAGTTTTGGGAGGAGAACTTCACTTGGGGAGGTGGAGTCCCCACATGAATGAATAGCTAATATGCTAATATTATTTAATCACTGATTTATATTTAACCACTTTGAGGGCATTTGTGCTCCTCCCCTTGGAGAATGGTCCTTGAGCCCTCCAGTGAATGATACTTGAATTTCCCTTTCCCATAGAGATGTTTCCTCTTGGAAGTGATTCTATGAAAGAGATAGATATTAATGAATTTTTAAGAAACAATTTCTGCATACTTTTTTCTTGCCAATGCTGTTTTCTAGTTTAAACTTCAACTGAACTGAATAATCTTGGCTTCCTACAAGCTCATTTCTCTGCGAATAAATAATTTTCCCGTTCTCCCTCCTTCAGATCTTATGTCCCATGGTATGCTTGGAATATCTCTGCCGAGATGCACGGCATCATTTTCCATATGGATCTGCAATCAGTTCCTTTATCGTTTGGCATAAACGAGTGCACGAAATTAGTGCCTGGGGAAAGGGAGCACGAATGTTCCCTGGCACCCTCCGTGGGACTCTGCAGCCCTGTGATCTGGGCCAGCAGTTCTCACCACAAGGAGTTTCTGGCTCTTGGTGTGTACGACTCTTGCTGCTATGGGCAGTGCTCTCAGCACAGGCAAAGGCCACCTCCCGATCAGAGGTGTCATCTCTCCCACCCTGCCAGGCTCCTGACGGTGCGGGAAGTCAGGACACAGATGTTCCTCTTGATCCCGGCCTCACACTTGGCAGCTCGGCATGCTGGTTCCCTCTGAGACACGCCATTGGGCCAAAACACACACACAGAGTTTTATTTTTAAGCCAGAGTTTTTCCTAGCAGCCAAAGTTGTGTAATTCTGCCCTTCCCTTTCCCCTTCCCTCTTCTTTTGACATCAGTGCGTGCTCGGGTTACATCCAGCCCGAGCACACTGTGCTATGTACCAGTGGCTCTATTTTTACACCTCCTCCTTGCTCAGCTGCTGGCTCTGTGGTTTTTGATGCCGTATGCAAACTGCAAAGAGAAGCACCCGTTGTAGCCCAGAGCTGCCCACAGCCAGCAGTTCCCAAGGCCCTTCCTGAGGCTGCTTTGGCCTCTCTGCCTGCCCCAGGCTGCTGCTCTGGCTCAGCCATGCTCAGAGGGTTGTCCTACAGCACTGCTGCCCTCCAGCTGGGTCAGTCTGGTCGGCAATGTCCCCCGACCCCAGTGCCTGAGAGTCCCCAGCTCCCTTTGCTGACAAACCCCCCCACCTGCAGTACCTGGGACAGCTGTGCTCATCTCCTCTGCAGATGCTTTCTCAGGCACGGCACCCTCTCTGTGATTGCTGTGCAGAGGGCTAGCAGAGACATCAAATGCTTTTTAAACTTCCCTCCACTTTTCACACGCTTCTTGAATTATCCTTGCCCCGTAGCAGTCACAGTCACGGTGCAGACACGCAGGCACTCAGCATCCCTCGTCCAAGTCCTAGGGTACTTAAGTACCCACCTGTTGGAAAGGTAGAATCAGAAAAGAATTACAGAGATGACTTCTTAGCCAGAGAGGCTAAAGAAGAAATACAAATGAAAGCATGGTTTGAATAACTCAGAGAAACTGGTCTGGAATGCCAAAGCACATTCTTTCCCCCAGTAAAACCAAGCTGGGACCCTTCTCCTTTTACCTTAAAAGGAAGGGTCCGAAGTACCCTGAGATAGTTAAATATATACAAAAGCAGTGATTTCTATAGGTTGTAAACAAATGTTGCTGTATTAGTATATATATTATAGTATATATAGTATAGTATATATAAAGATTGGTTAGTTAAGGAATAGAATATTCAATGTATAGATTATATAAACCATTGTTCAAGAGAGCTCGGCCTCTTTTCCCGGCTTTCTTACTTCTGCTCTGTTACTTTCTTTCTTAGCTCCTGGACTCATGTATTCATGTTCTACCCCTTCTCTATGTTTCCCTCACCCATGCCCTAAAATAAACTACTAACATCTACCTTGACTATAGAGAGGTCTCTGCCGTGTCCCAGACCATCCGCACCCCGAAGAATCTCTTACACCCGGCACCCCTTGGGATGGCAGGATGGACTCCCTCCCACGACGTCCCAGCGCTGTGCTGGTCTGGCTGCCTCTCCACACCCCATCTCCCGGTGCTAGGCTGCAGTTTTGGGCTGCAGGTGCCAGAGGCAGCCTGCCCTCCGCTGCAGCCAAGACCACCCGGCTGCCACCCCCGAAAGGAACTGCCCCCAGCCTCCCTCCCCTGTGGCTGCAGGGCCAGGGACCCTTTCATGTGACACCAGCTACTGCTGTCGTTGAACTGATGACTCGAAAGTGCTCGGCACAGGGTGGAAAGAAAAAAAAAAAATGGCAACTGCAATGTAATTAATGCTGTAACAACTTGTTTCCCCCTTGGAGAATTATACCATTAGCTGCTTCAATTGTGCATGAAATATAAATTACATTACTCAGAGGCATCATGTCTAAGCAGATACAATCCTAAGTGACACGGCTTGCCACAGTGTATCATGCTCCCTGGTCAAAATTAACAGAAGCCCGGTTGCCTGAGGCTAGCAGATATTCATTCAGATATCAAAGTTATAACCACGGTAGTTCAACCGCCTTCCTGCCTCAGGGGATTTCCCAGGGGAAAGCAATGAAACCAGGCTCTATCATTTGATGAGAACAGCTCACAGGTTTGAAAATTGCTGGTGTACCCCTGGCAACCTGGTGTTTCAGAGCCTGGTGCTTTAACAAACCATAGGTGTTGCAGCATCACCGTCCTCATGCACATCATCTCTGATCTACATGTGCCTGATTTCTGTTTGCTGCAGTCAAAATCTGACCAGGGTGGTGGTGCTTAACACTCCAGGGATGGAGAGCAAGGACCCCCGGCAGGAGGGCTGCTGAGCTGCCAAAGGAGCCCAGAGGCAGGAATCTCCCCCTCACGCTGGGCCAGGACTGTTTTTCTGGGGACAGGAAGCTTCAGTTTTTGTATTTAGCCCCTGTAATTTTGGGGTTGGCAGCTGGCTAGAAGACACATTTTATTCTCCTCCGATGCCCATCTATAATGAATGATTGCAACCCTGCAGCCTCGATTAGCTGTGTTTGTGAAGAATAATTTGCTCCACTGTTGGAATAGCATCACAATTTTTTTCCCCTAGTCACTTAAAATGGACCCTTATAGCTGCAAATGTAAAAACAGAAAGAGAACTGCAGTTACTCTTCTCTGCCTCCCGAATAGCTTTTGCCTTAGCTTGCCTTTGCAAAGTGGAAATCCTAAATAAATCTGTTCCTTGTGGAAAAAATATGGGGAAAAAAGGACAGTCTTGACAGTCACAGAATCAGAGAATATTTCTGTTTCACTGCTTTCCAGCATCTCATTTCCTAGTTTGTCTGTACATCCAGGCCTGCCCCATGCCAGGTGTAGAATCTGGCACTAGCCCTTGTTGAACTCCACATCGCTGGTGATTGCCCAGTCCTCTAATTTGTTAAGGTCCCTCTGCTGCCCTCCCTGCTCCCTGCCCTCCAGGGAATCAACAGCTCCTCCCAATTTTGTGTTATCTGCAAACTTGCTCAGTATCCCTTCCAGTCCTACATCCAGGTCATTCATGAAGATGTTGAAGAGCACAGGGCTGAGGATGGAGCCCTGCAGAACCCCACCTGTGACATGTCTGATGTCAGCATTCACTACAACCCTTTGTGCCCAACCTGTGAGCCAGCTGCTCACACACCACATGCTGTGTTTATCCTGCTGTGGGCTGGACATTTATCCAAAAGGTTTCCCTGAGAGAGGATTGAAAACTTTAGTAAAGTCCAGAAAAATTACATTAACTGTTTTCCCTTGATCAGCTCAGTGGGTTACCTTGTCATAAAAGGGAATCAGGTTTAATAAGCAGGAATTTCCTCACATGAAGTAGTGTTGGCTGTGACCAGTGACTGCAATGTCATTTGGGTGTTTTTCAACACCTCCCAGAATAATCACCATAGCTTTTCCAGGCACTGAAGTGAGACTGATAGGCCTGTAGTTCCCAAGGTCCTCCTTCTTGCCCTTCCCAGCCAGCATCTGCTGAAACAGGACCAAATCCTGCAAGATGCCATGTGCCTCTGGCTCCAATTTAAATCAAAGCAAATTGAGGATTGTTGACACTTTCAAGGCTTTTTTTGGCATTTCAGCGTTTCACCAGTGGTGTTGCCTGAGAGCCGCCGATAGAGCCATAACAGGTATCGGTTGTGGTCTCCCATGGTGGGGAGCTGCCACCGTGGAGAAGGAGGCTCAGGTAGCTACCAGTCACAACACAGACTTTCTGAGCTGCAAAAACTGCAGCACCATTTCCTTCGCAGGGCCATGCATGGGTGGGTTTTGCCGACCCCATCACGTGCAGGGTGGTGGCCCAGAATCAGATGAAACAGTGGGTGTTGACAGGTCTTATTCACTGCAGCTTTGGTCTTTTAGTTCCATTGACCTCTGCTCCTCAGTAATGCATGAAGAGTGCATGGGAAGTGCCTTGCTCTAAGCTGGAAAACCTGTCTGTCAGAGGAAAGAAAGTGATCTTGACCCAAATTGACTTTGGGAGGAAAGGTTGTTTTCTCGGTCTCTTGTCTGGCTCAAAATCCAGACAGCGAAAATTTCTTTGCTCCAGAGAAACTGCTACTAAATTCAGACAAAAAGTAAAACTGGGATATTTTCAGAAGGAAGACTCTCATCTGTTTTTCTATTTTTGAGTTTTGAGTCAAAGTGCAAGACACCTGAGTTTAAAAGAAGGAAGTATCTAGTACAGAAGCAAAATCACTGCTGGGAACTTTGCCTCCTGAAACACAAATTGCCATCAAGGTTCAGTTCAGGGGAGATGCACCCTACTGCTGGTGTACTCCATGTAACCACAGCATGAGGGTTTCCTGATTTCCTGCTCATGGCTGAAAGTTGTGTCTGTGAATGTGCCATCACAGGGAGCTGAGGGCTTTAGTTTAAAAATGGGGCAATCCCAGAGCACAAATAGTGCAAGTGCAGCAGGGGCACCCTGTGCAGGGGAAGACCCGGGCTATGGATGTATCTCTGGCAAGCAGAAGGCATTGCCAAATGCTGAAATGCCATGAAACCTCTTCCTTCGAGCCCTCACTGACTTCTCTGCAGCAGCCAGAATAATGTCAAAGGTTTCTGAAGAAAGGGAAACAAAGATACAGAGAAAAGGGGGGTTGCAGCAGTGTTATTCTAGAAGAGGCAGGCACCTGACTTGCCACATGCATCTGGAGAAGCCTTCCCTGCCCCCACAGCAACAGCCAATGCAAATACACCTAAACATGTCAATATTCACAACACAGTCCTTAAAAAAATAGCTGAAGAAAATCAAACACGCTGCTTCCTGAGAAGACTGGGGAATATACATTCCCAAATGCTGAGCAAGATCATCCATTATACATTTCTATCTATTCTACTGGCTGCCTGCACCTCCCCCGTGTGCCTGGACAGGACAGATGCCTTGGTTCTGTATCCAGCACTGGAGAATTGCATCCAGCAAAGAGGCATCCCTAGATCTGTGGGTTTGCTACCCTGAAATGTTAAAATGCCAGCATTCTTTCAGGAACAATATTCTTGGCAAGGGAAGATCTTGACTGTCGATTGCACTTCGGCAGCAGCCAATATAGGAAGTAGCAGTATAAATTCTCATTCTCATTAAATGTGTCTGTCTGACTGATGGACGCCGGTAGAATTACACAGCGGATCCAGATTTGTGGGTCTGACAGTAATAAACCAAATTTTCATATAGAATACGTGTCTCAGAGGGGTGTTGGACATGCTTTATTTCTGTGAGTTATAGGCACTGCGTGACACAGGAACTGCTGGGCACCACTGAGTGGAACAGTCACTGAAACCAGCCCACCCCTGATGAGCAGAGCAGTGACCTCTCATTCACACACTGCTTTCACTGCCCAAGTGACAGGCTCATCCGCTGCTCCTGCTCATCCAAAAAACCTCGCACTCCAAAAAACCGGCCCTGTGTGCTGTGAGACACTCCTACACTCTGCTGCAGCAGCCTTGGTAGGAAGAGGCAGAGAAGGAAAAACGAGTCTGAGCTTCTCTCCTGAATCCACCATCTCTTCTCCAACCCCGGTAACCTTTCCACACAGTCACTACAGCCAGGCAGGCAGCCAGGAAAGTGCTGCAAAGGTCAGGGCATTGGCCTTTTTTCCTTATAAAGCAAGAGCGAGCCAAAGGTGTAGGTGTCGGATCTGGGATATGGTGGGTCATTGTACAACTGTGAGGCAGCCAGGACACCCAGAGCTTTGTTTTCCAAATTGCTACAGCAACGACCAGGGTTAGATACCAGAGCCATTAATTCATCTGCATGGCTGCCAGTGGTGGAGTGGTGCCAGAAGGAAAGGTCTGCAAATTTTCCCAGTACGACTATTTATCAATACTGCTCTCTGTCCTGCTGTTTCAAGTGGGTTAATAAAAGACATAAAATATTTCCTTGTCTTACTTTTGCACTTTGAGCTTCTGTTTTGCGCACAAGGCTCTTTTCTCCTCTCCTGTCTCAACTTTTTCCCAGCAACCTGTCTCAACTTTTCCCCGGCAATCTGTTTCGGCCTGGTCCTACACAGCCACCCTGCTGACCCTTCATTCTTGTTGTGAGGTGCTCCGAGCCCAGCAGGTTGTTTTGTACTCTGCTCAGTCTCTCTCCCAGGCACTAGATAACACTCAGGAAACCCTGTGCCAGCTCCTGCTTGCTGCCTTTCCTTGCCACAGTCTTAATTTTTGTCCCTGAGCTGCCAGGCTGCGGACCCCCATCCTAACAGTGCCTCCCATGCCCCCTGTGTACTCCGTGTGAGGATCCCTGGTCCAACAGCCGATTTGCTACCGTAGTTGTGAGCTCCTCTGCTGCCTTGGATTGCTGCAAGTGAATCAGCCAGCAGCAGCTTTGCTTTTAAAACCCTCTTGAAAGCATTTTCTTCCCCACTGGAAGCGTCAAAGGAAATTCCCCATGATGAGGTTGCTGGCCCTGGAAAATCAGCTAGGAGCACACCAAGCAGAGGGCTCTGGTAGGTCTCATGTTTCAGCACTAACCCTGGGGCCCATGGTGGAGGAAGGTCCTTGGGAAGGTGGCTGAGTGATTGGGCTGCTGTACCCCAGGAGCCCTTGAAAGAGGATTAGGTCAGCGCACTGAACAAATGGAGGGCGGGCGGAAAGCTCAGTCATTTTGGGATTGCTCACCACAGCTGCAGACAAAGAGATGAGAAGAGGGATTTAAAAGATTATTCTGAATGCAGGCCAGACTTCAGGAGAGCAGCTAGCTGGAGGATGGGATTGTAGCTCCCTCCCACCGTGCCCGATCCAGGCAGACTCTGCTCAGAGATGAGGCTGAGCATGATGATTATATGGAAACAGGGAGTCCTATTTGCTTTTTGAATCTGTTTTTTGGGCAGTTTCTGGGTTGATCTTGGTCCCATTATTATGTTTTTTAGGCTAATATTTACCAAGAAGTCCTCCTCCAGTCCCAGCCTTTCTTTCCAGAAGTGCCTTTGGGGTTTCCACACTGACAAGGCTCTCTTAGGAGTTCCAGTAAGTGTTTACCCACATGCTGAGGCTCCACCTTGCCTCAATTACTTGGAAGATTTTGCTGTTCCTAAAATGGTGACCTTTCTCTGTCTTGGGGCTGTATGGAGTTTTATATTGTGTTTTAGGATTTGCATTTTTATTTACTATGTGTTTCATTGGACAGCTGTTCTTTAGCACAGATTTTTAATGCTTTGGAGGAGATTTCCTCAGTATCCCCTCTTGTCCGTGTCCTTTAAAAGTAATATTTGATAAAACTAAGCTGGTTTTGTGCATTCCCTAGTTGATTTCCCAGAATGATCGTATGACTTCTAATGCCTTATTCCCTTCCCCACATCCTACATTTTTCCTACAAGCCATACAATCTGCTGCTCTACCTGTAGTATGATAACAGACATCTGGAAAGAGAGGAACCAAAAGGGAAAAAAAACCCAAAATACTGTATGTATCACAATCACAAGTTCTTTCCCTTAATTTCTTGTTCAGAGAACCAGCAGTGGTCATTTGCCAGATAAAAGCCATATATTACAGCACTTCCCAGAGATTCCTGTGCTGCTGATCTGGAAAAATCACACTGAGTTAAGACTCATTAAAAATCTCTCTTGACAATTGCAGATTTTGCATTGAATAAAAGGTCATGATTCCTTCATGTCAACAAAATCAAATTCTGAGTATTTCAATGTCCGAGGAGGTTGAGATCCAGGCTGAACCAGTCTCAAGCCCTCACAGAGTGTGAGTGTCTGTGCCCCATTCCTCAGCCAAGCAGCAGCACCAGGAAAAACTCTGTGAAGTTCAGTCAGAATTGTGCTCCCCTGTGCACAGCTGTGATGAATTTCTCCTTTCACACTTCCTGGGAGGCAAGGAAAGATGCACAAATGCACAACTCCCATTTCAACCAGTGGCCCCTCCAGCACAGGGGATTGTCTCCCTACAGTCTTATCCGAGTAGGCTCTGCTCCTTCCTTCCTTCAACCTTCCCTTTCCACTTTCCCACTGAGAGGTGGTCACCTTCTTGGCCCATGGGAATCAGTGATCCTTGGGTGTTTTCCTCTGGCCTCCAGCCTGAAGAATCTGAAGCTCAGTCTTAAGAAATGTGGTGCTAAGACTGTTGGTTTGGGGCCCGAGTGCCCGAGGTGCAGGGCAGATGCAGCAAAGTCACAAAAGGTCACACCAGTGAAACTGAGAAGATGCAGAGTTTATCAGTGGTGGACATGGGAACCTTGTCACCACCTAGCATGGGTGAGTCCTAAATCTTTCCCAAAACTCCCAACAGGAAAGACCTGTTTATTGAAGAAAAGCTTCTTATAAGAACAAGGGGGGAAGGAGATAGAATGGG
Organism: Regulus satrapa; assembly: GCA_013396955.1. Lineage (NCBI taxonomy): Eukaryota > Metazoa > Chordata > Aves > Passeriformes > Regulidae > Regulus > Regulus satrapa. The sequence continues at coordinate 176,948 of VWZN01017729.1, read as the reverse complement.
TTTGCCCTTGATGGGATGTTGGTCTGAAGGAGAAAATGTGATTTTACTGACACTGGCTCTTCCCACATCTTGCAGGAGTCAGACAGCTGCAACTGGAGCTGTAGGATATTAATGGGCTTGGAAAATATTGTTACCTAAATATGGATGCATATATCAATTCTGGTTCATTCCAGTCTCTAAGGGATGAGTGAATTTGGTTTCTTCCTGCACTTCCTGAACTTAGTGGGAAAATGGAGGCTGCCATGACAGAGCAGAGCCAGATCACCATCCTAAAAGAGAAGGAGGTGTCAGCCTGCACCAGCTGAGGCAAGCAGAGGTCACTGCCTCCTGACCCTGGCCATGAGTGCTTCAGGTATTTCTGATGGGGCACCACACTTCCCTACTGATGTTCCTCCTCAGCAAGGGCTTCACAGAGGTGGGGAGGGAGCGTCTGGACAACTCTCCCTGGGGACAAACAAATACAGCAACAGCCTTGAAACCTTTGTTGCCCATATGTGGGGCAGGAGAGGATTGATGGTGCAGTGTACAAGAGTGATGTAGGATCATGGCAGGAGCAAGCACAAGGAAAGAAGGAGGAAAAGATGACATTGAGAAGCAAAAGGAGACGGGAGGGATGAGGACTTTAGCTTTAGGAGACAGAGTGTGAGAAAAAGGATTTGCTGAAAGCTACATGGCACCTGGGAGGGCAAAGAGCCACAGAGGTAGCCCATGTGCAAAAGGCACTCTCCTCTTCTCAGCTTAGTGTCTTTTTTGGACTGAGTCCAAACCTGAGCACTTTGCAGCTCAAACCCACCCACACAGTGTTAACTAAGCTTGTATAAAGCTAGATCCAAACTCCCCAGTGCTGAAGATCAGATGGCTTGTGCAGATGGCTAAATATAGTGGCGATGAGTGTCCAACTTCAGGGCACCTCGCTGTGGGGCTTGCGCCATGCACATCAACAGCAGCGTTTTCCCTGCTCAGACTCTCCCTCAAAGGGCATCTTGGCCTGGCTTGCACGGCATCCCTCAGATGTTTTGGAAGCATGAGAAGCCATGGGAAGGAAAATGGGAAGGGACAAGAGCAGGAGGAGATATATATTAGGTGAAGGAGAATTGTGCTGATGTCCCAGGCTGGCAACCCACTCGCACCTGACCCAACCAGTTCTGGAATGTGTGTGGTCACCTTTTCCAGTGTCCTCAGGCAAGCTGAGCTCCTGAGAGGGTGGTGGCAGGCACCCACTGTTCTCAGGAGGCTGGACAGCTGGAGGCAGGAGTCCTGGCCCCTGCTCCTGGCTTGACTGTTCACCTGGGGACTGTACTTCCTACCTCCTCTTCTGGCACTCAGGAAGGGGGAATTTATGGTCCTGACCTTCTTCCTGCTGTCAGATCAGCTGATGAAAAAGTACTATCCAGGAATTGATTAGGGACTGGTCCAAATCACTGCTATAAATCTAAATGCCCCCAATCAGAAATTCCAATATAAAGCTGAATTTTAACATCAACCCTATCTATGACAGGTCAAATCTGGATTCTCAGTTTCCTCTAGAAGAGTTTAGTTCAACATTTTTGAGTCTAGCTCCTAAATGCATTAACAGCAGCAAGTGAATTTGTGGTCTCCAGCACTTTTAGAGTTAATAGAGAATAAATGGACACTTTCAAATAGATTCAGGAGGTCTGGCCATAAATCGTCTGTACGATAAAAAGCAAATATAAATTTTCAAAAAAATTTAACCTTGCATGGTGTATAAAGAGAATACATAATATGCTTGAGCATAAATACATCTCAAATCAAGCCCATTGTGTATACACAGAATATGCAATGGGTTTTCTTGAGACATTTACCTCAAGCTGAGGCTAAACTGGCGATCTTTTTATGACCAATATAGTTCTTTGCAGCTTCCTCCATGCTTGTGTGTATATCATGTTGCAGACCCAGTACAGACAGTCCTCGAGTATATGTAGATGTCCAAAGGGTACATTACACTTCTCTTACGTGACAGGCTCTGGAGTCAGCTGTGGAAGCGGCTCCTGCAGCCAGGGAGGACAGAGCCTGTGGGCAGAAGGCTGAAATGAAGAGGTACACAAAGCAGCTGGAAGAAATGGAAAGGAAAGATAGGAGTTCCAACAGACTTTATCTGACAGCTTAGGATGGGGACGAGAGTCAGCAGAAGGAACCACAGTGAGCAGATTAAATCTCAAGCACTCCAGGTGTAGTCACAAGAAGGGGAAAGATGCGGTGACTGCAGGACACGCAGATAAAGGCACTGCCCTGTCTTTGCACCTGACACGATGCCCTGACACAGCACGGGGCTGAACCATGCACTTCAAGCCAGCGCCTCCAAGGCTGGGCAGCAGGCTGCAGGGCTTATTGCCCTGACATGCTGATCAGAAGTGCTGATCCAGTCTGAGGGAAAGAAGCTGGCCTGGAACTGACAGTGCTAATGACCTCTGTCACCATTCACCTGCACAGTGAGATGGTTCATTACGAGATGGAGAGGGCCCTGCCTGGGCCAGGGGCTGCAGGGAGCAGCAGTGGGGCTGGCCTGAGGAGGCAGAGATGATGCTCCTGTGTGTGCACATGCTCGTGCACACAGACACCTCCTGCACACGCTGACTCCTGGCGTGGTCTGTGCCACATCTGCGGGTCAAGAGTTCAAGTCAGATAATCAGACCGTTGTTGTCGTTATGTTTGACTTAGTGTAGGGTTCACTGGCTGTGCCCGCGTGGCAGTGCTCTGTTATCAGAATAAACAAGTGACTAATTGTACATCTGGGTGAGAAGTGGTGGCAAACCATCCCCTGTACGTCTTGCTTGAAGCAAAACATGGGCAGCTGAGAGGGAAGGAGCAGAAATCGGCTCCAGCCCCTCCTCCTGCTAGCACTCTCAGAGGTCTGGAACTGTTGGTCACACCACAGGATCCACCTGCCTGTGTGGGGACAGGGCCATGCAGGGTGTGTGAGTTTGCTGAAGACATCATCACTGGCCAGGAATGTCCATGGCAAATCCTTCCTAAAAAATGAGAGACGTTGGTTCCTCAGTGCTGGACTCTTGCTTGAAGTCTGCTGCTTCTTTAATGTTAGCAAAACCCATTTCACCTCTATACCAATACCCTGTAAATATAACTGCAATTCACTGGAAACCAGCGTGTGCCAGAACAGCCATGCTGCACACAGAACACCTACTTTGAGAATTATATTTATTCTCTGGTTCCAGTCACAGACCAGAGAGCAGGTTTATGAAAGGTTAATGTCCCCTTATATGGCTGCTGTCAGTTCTTTCTTCCTCCAGAAGCTACATTTTAGTCTTTCTCTTTCCACTCCCTCTTCTCTTTCCCTGCCAGAAATGCAGCTCCAGGAACATGAGGGGGAAGGAGGGAGGAAATGATGCCAGTGTCCCCAGCTGATCCAGGCAGTGCACGTGTAGTAACACCAGTGGCACTACAAGTTCCTGGGGCTGCTCTCACAGTGCTGTGGTTCCTGGCTCACACTTTGGCCGGGTTTACTCCTCCAACAACTCTCAGCAATGGCAGTCCTCATCTGACGTCCAAGTGTAGATTCCAGATCCAGGTTTGTCCTCTGGCAAAACTGCCCAGAGCAGCCCTGGGCTCCTTCAGTTATTCTCCCCAGTTTTTGAGGGATGGCTGTGTCTTCTGGCCACCAACCTGCTCAGGTGGATGTGGAGCCATGCTGGTGATTTCAGACCTTGTTCCTCGGGACCACACCGGTGTATGTGTAGGTGTCCGTGGCGAGGGAACAAACACTTCTACAAAGTTCCCCCCTTAACCCTTACTTTCCTCACTTGTCTCTCCCAGGTGACATTAATAGAATTTGACATTGTGGCACGACCCGTTAGTCATCCTGCCAGACTGGTAATTTGGTCAAATGACAAACTTTCAATCATTTGAACAAATGGCTGCTTCACTAGGGCATTTTATCAAATGATTAAAACTAAAAGGCATTTGGCCACATGACTGAAGATGTGATCATGGCTCTGGACAGGTGCCGGAGCAGATTTTTATAAAACAATCAGACTGGAGTATAATTCTTCATGCCCCGGAGCTTCAATATGAACAGGTCCTGCCTGCTGCTGATGTTATGAAGGAATGTGGGTTTCCCTGCCTTGTGACCTCTCCCATGTTCAGTTTGCCTGGCTCAGACCCCAAAGGCATAGGAGCCTTCCAAACCCTCTGACCATGGGAGATGAGCTGGGAAAGGTTGGTCACAGGTGAGGCAGGACCCTGCAGGTGGGAGGAGGGAGGGGGCAGTGACAGCAAGGCTGACCATGGCATGGTGCCCCTGGGAGTGACCACCTGGCCACCCCACGTGGCCTCAGAGTACTCTGTGATTCTGTGACTGCATTAGGGGTCCGTGGAGGATAGGGCCTCACAACAACCCAAAGGAAATGCTGGGGTCCTGCTGCTCTGTGTGGGAGCGAGCATGGAAGGAGCTGAAATGTGGCTTCTCACGCGCAGTGGAAAATCTCCAGGGAAATAGGCATTCAAAGGTGTGTCTGGGGTTTGATCTCTCCCCCAGAAATCCTCCTGGGCAATTTGTCCATTCCCACCCTATCCTAATTACTTATGACAGCAAGATAAACACTTTCCGGGCAGAGAAGGGACCACAATCTCTCTTCTGTGGGGCTGACAAGCTATGGCTGGAGAGAGACAATGTTTGTGGTGAAGAGTTTCCTGTAGCTACAGAGAGGTCAACAGGATGCTTACCAAAAATGAGATTCAGTTCATTGAATTAATGTAGTTGAAGCAGGGAGCACAGAATATACCAGTGAAGAGAAGACTATAGCTTTTAAGCACTGTGATGCATTTAGACAGTATTCCCAAATCACTATATTTGATGTTTTTGCCAAAAGCTAAACCCTCTCCCAAATGCCAGAACAGAAGAAAACAACATAAAAGGGACTATTTCCTGACCAGACTCATTGCCCAGCCACTGTTCAGATTTTCCTGCACATTCACAAGAAATGTGACCTTTGTATGCTGTTGCTGGGGGTAGGCCTGGTCCTCAGAGGGATTGGAAAGTGTGTGATTGCTGGATGAAAGCAAAAGGGAAGCAGCCCAGCCAGCAAAAACCCTAGAGGTGTTTCCAGTGCTTACTGCATTTGGAAGACCCTGCAAAACCATGCCTCCCCTCCTATGGCTTCTGAAGGCAGTTTTCATCCTTCCCTTTTAACGTAAAAACACAAAAAATGTCTCACTGGCTCAGACGAGCAGCCTGTCATGCCCAGTGCTCTGTCTTAATCCATTTAAGGAGAGAATGTGAGCCTAAACACCCTCTGTGACTCCACTCCCTCCACCCATCCTGCAACAGCCACACTTGTAGAGGTGTTGAGGGTGATGAAGGACACATCTCTGTCTCTTCCTTTGCTGTAATATCTGTTTACAGCTCTGTCAGCCATGACCACTTCTAATTCTTTTCAAGGAAAGGAAAGGAGAGATGTCAGCCTGAAACTCTCCTGTTTTATACTATGTCCAGTAAGCTGTATTCCAAAACAGCCATTCCAAACATTCAGACAGGGGGACAAGGTCAGGGAGTGCTCCAGGCTGAGAGCTGCCCTCACTTGGAGTCCACAGTGCACAACCTAACAGGATCCCTGTCATGATCAGGAGCTCTCAGGAGAGTGGAGGAACAAAGAAAACTGCATTCCTCTCCACCTCTGTGTGCACTTTTGTGTGTCCCTTTTGGGGAGAGCCTTTTCTTCTTTTTTGTTTTAGTTCTTTCTCTGCAGACATACATGACATGGTTGGAAGTTTTTAATGAAAATGGTTGGAAGTTTCTGTTTGTCCCTGGGACTGTGAGATTTTCATTTGGGTAAATGAGTGAAATTTTCAGCCACTTGACTGACAAGAGTGTTTGGGAAGAAGGAAAGCCTTATATGCTGGAACGATTTGATAAATTTACCATCAGAATGACAAAGATGTAGATCCACATGTATGGGAACTCCTTTCTGCCTAATAAATAATGCTGTCTCACTTGCCCTACCAGGGCAGTGGGACAACTCATTAATTACTGAGTCTGCATGGCCTGGAGATCAGAAGATGTTAGTTAAATACTAACTCTTCCTATCTTGTAAAGCAAAAGGCTGTGTTTGCTCTGAAGTTGGTGCGGTTTTTTGGTAAAAGCACAACCAGGATTTTGTCCTGCGATGAGGCTATTCACACAGCTACTTGAGGCAGGTATAAATCATGTGGACTGTGCACGGAACAGGAGAAATCTACTCTATGCAAAATTAATGTTGGGCTGGTCCAGCTGAAGCAGCGCACGCAGCAAAGGTGAAGTGCACAGTCTTAGGGGGAAGCTGTGTGCCTGCCCACCTGGCAAATTTATGTCTTTCACCTCTAGAACTTCAATTCATGCATAGTGTGAGGTTGTAAGTGAAATGAATTTATTGATGCCAGCTCATTCCCTAATGGGTAACAGTTCATGTCACAAAATCAGCACAGATAATTTGTCATGATTGGAAGTCTCTTATAAAGAGAGGCTCCAGCGTGCAGGGGTAGGGAGGAATTAGTTGCTGGCCCCTGGGAGAGATGGCAGAGCTTGATAGAGAAGCTCATGCTCCAAGAGAGGAAACAGAGGTAATAACTAACCCTCCCTCCCAGCCCCTCACCCCCTTGGGAACTGCGTCAGAGAAAGTTCCTGTGCTGAGAGTTCAACAGTAATGAAAAACAGGCCTCCCTCATGTTATACCTCATCCCAGGATGGGAATTAGATGCAGCGGTTATGTTAGATCAACACTAAAGTCAGTGGGAAAACAACACTAGCAGAGCAAACCAGAGGCAACAGACTGTGTTTGCAGCTGTGCCAAGAAGGAAACATCACCTAACGACCCCTCAGGGTTTACTGCAGGGGAGATCCTGCTGACACCGCTGGTGGGTCTTGCCCTGTTCCAGGCAGGTCTCTCTGTCTCCCAGCTTAGCCTCGGGAAACTGGTCTTTCACTCCCCTCTTTGGCCTCCCTTTACATCCCTCGGGACAAAGCAGGCAGGAGATGCTGACGCATATTGCAAACTCTTGAACAGGGGAATGCCTCAGAGCTGCCTTCAAGTATTTCCCCTCAACTAAAATCCTCAAAATCCGCCCACTGATCTGTATCGAATTGCCTGGGAGTGCCTGCGAGCAGCATTTTGGATCCCTGCCTGCGAAAACTGCTCGTTCTAGGACACAATGGTCACATAAGGTGTCACCTTGCCCACACAACGTCAGGCTGGAGGTGGATCTGCCAGGAGAAGCAGCACGAGAACAATCACATCAGCCTCGGAGAGCTGGAACTGAGACAGCCCAGATCACACCACAGACTCTCTTGTGCCTCTTCCCAACCTGTGCAGAGCCATGTGGTTGTGACCAGGCGTGCCCTAGAGCCAGGGTGGCCAGGGTGATTCTTTGTGACACTGCATGGCAGAGGCACGGCAGGAATCTGTGACATCAGGATGCTGTTTGTTGTCCCACTAACTGTTCAATTCCTAGCAAGTGAGTGACCTTTTGAGGTGAAGTCACTCTGGTAAATCTGCGGTAAAAAAATTTTAAAAAATTAAAACATTAAAAAGAAAAGGAGAAAGGATCATTAGGTACCTGATCAACTGATTTTCTGGAAAGTTAGGAGGTGCTGGGAAGGAAAGATTGAAATGCACCTTCCACCCACTGCCACCTTACATCTCTGCCTCCAGTGCTTTGCTTGACCCAAGGAGGAGAGGCAGTACAGGAGGAAAAATATTCCTGTAAGATGCCCAGTTTCCTCTTACCAAAAGTTATTCATAAAGAGATGACTAGAAACTTCTCTTCCTGTGCCCTGGGAAATTTTGTATTCAAAAACGAAGGCAACAAGGAAATAAAAAACCCAGCCAAGGAAACAAGCCTCAATCAAATTTGATTCCAAAAGAGAAGGAAAACATAAACATAGAAATCTGTGTCTCTACTGCAGGGCTGAAGTAGGAATTCCCTGAGACTTCACAGAATAGGCTGGCTGTCTGCTGCTCTCTCCAGAGCACTGCCAGGGCTCAAAGGCTGGCCAGGAGGTCCAGCAGCAGGAAGCCCTGGGAAGTCCCTCTGCCAAGGAGCCAGGAGACTGGGGTTTGGCAGAGCCCATCCCCTGCCTGCCATCTCCCCACCAGCCTGCCAGGTGGGCTGTGGTGTGGGGAGGTAGAGAAAGCTCCCAAAGTTGGCTTGGCAAGGAGGATGTCATTCTGCATCTGCCTGGTTTCTGGGAGGATCTCATCAAAGCTGACACGTTTCCAGTGTTTCTCCATGCCGGTGTACTAGATTTTGGAATACTAGAGGAGCATGCCAGAAAATTGCTGGCCAGCTCTGCTGTGCACACCAAGAGCCAGCAGCTCTCAGCTGCAGCCCCATCCATCTGCCCAAGGAGCAGCCAGAGAAACCTGGGGAGAAAACTCACCCACCCCAACAGCAAAATTCCCACAGCACTCAGCACTGACTACCTCAGGTGTGGGCAGAGTAGTGCCAGGGATTTTGGGAAGCCTTTAGCCCTGATTTCCTCAGGTGTGGGCAGCACAGTGTTGGGGATTTTGGGAAGCCTTTAGCCCTGATTTCCTCAGGTGTGGGCAGAGTAGTGCCGGGGGTTTTGGGAAGCCTTTAGCCCTGATTTCCTCAGGTGTGGGCAGAGTAGTGCCAGGGATTTTGGGAAGCCTTTAGCCCTGATTTCCTCAGGTGTGGGCAGAGCAGTGCTGGGGATTTTGGGAAGCCAGTCATGGCCTCAGAATGATGCACCCTGAGCCACTGTGTGCAGGGGTGTTTGTTAGGCTTTACTTTATGCCTGCTCCTCTAGATAGGCCCTGGGCCTGACTGTTGACCCAGGTTCATTTCCAAGCCCTCCCCTATCAATCAGACATGCACATATACTGTTCCAGTAATGAATCAAGCTGCTTTGTTCTTGGCCTCAATCAATCAAGCAAGACTGTGTGCCACACAAACATTCATCTGGGCTGAAAATAACAGGTAAAAACAGCCCCAAGCACAGCCTGAGGGGAGCAACTCCCCACTGCAGCAGTTAATCAGAGAGCAGAAATTTTTTTGGTGTGCACAGGTGTGTCAGAGGCATGAAGCAGCAATTAAAGTTGGCAAGAAAAATTATCCAAACTCAAGTATTTTCTGATAAAAATGAAAGAGAAGAGAAAGTGAATAACAAGTATTTTCTAATAAAAATGAAAGTGAAGAGAAATGTAATGCTATTGACATGGAAAATTCAGACAGCATAAAAAGCTCAAACTCTGAGGAATTCCACCCAGTTATAGAAATGCAGGGGCTCCTGTTCTGCTTTTAAGCCAGTTTGAGAAAACCAAACGGTCAGAGTTAACCAGGGCATCTTAAAGCCAATAGCTGGAAATGGGCTGCCCAGACAATCTGTGTAACCACAAATTTCTGCTAAGGTTTCTTAAAAATATTAGGAAAAAAGAGCCATGCAGCCAGGGCAGAGGAGTTCCCCAGTCCTGGAACGTGTCAGGGTGATGAGCCACCATGTAGCCTGACAAGGACTGATCTACAAGATACAGCAGAAAATCCTTACTAGGCACCAGCCCGTTTATCAAGCAACTCAACGAGCTCTCCTGAATCGCCGCATGGAAATTTAGCAGAAAATGTATCTTTGTGAATGTCGACTTTCTCTCCCAGCTGTGCTGAGCTGACCATTTGGGATGTAAAAAAAAAAAAAAAAAAAAAAGCTAGCTGCACTCAGTGCTTGTTTCAGACCCAACCCTACCCATCTTTATCAGCCCCTTCCAGATGTTCTTGCAGCTGTATCACCTCACCATCGCCTCAATCCGATGTGGCACCAAGGCAAATCAAGGGCTACAATTTTGTAGGCCTTGCTGATGCTCTGTGCTCTGTCTACTCCAGCTCACTTCTCAACCTGCTTTTTACACATTAGTGTCTTCAATTACTTTTCCAAATGAAAGGAAGTCATGGTACTTTAATTAAACATTAAATTGAAGGGAGAGAAAAAAAAAAAAAAAAGAGGGAGGGAGCTGATGTTTGCCAATGAGGAAAGAATAATGGTGAGAGATTGCTGCTTCTGAATGAAACCTCACAATGCTGCTCTCTGCAGCAAGAGGCACCCTGGGCTAGGGCTCATGTATCAAAGTACAGCTCAGCTCCTATTCAATTAATGTGTCTGTTTCAATGGGAAGCTTTTGTAAAGCATTGCTGGAAATGGTTTCCAATTTTCCCTTCAGTTTTTGGCTGGCTTAATTAAACTTATGCCCCCCGAACCCTTGTGTCTTTCCAAAAGTAGACTGGTTATTGACCTAAGGGATTTTTAAAATAATTTCTATGTTTCCCTGGCTCCCTTCAATGAATTAGTGAATCCATTTTTTTTTTTTTTTAAAGGTTCATCCAATACTGAGGTGAGTCTGCTCCCTGCCCCTTGAAGAGCTGTCAAAAAAGTGCATTATCTTTCCTTTTCTGCAGCAGCCTGAGAACTACAACTTTCCAGGCTGGAGTTTCCCCAGATAAAGAAGTCAAGCAAGCCAGTGCTTCCACAGGAGAAGCAGGATGTCTTGGCACTCCTTGCCCCTTGCCCAGGGCTAGGATTGACTGTGAGAACAAACCCACTTACTGGTATAAAAGTTCGTGGGAGTGGATCCTTGTGAACTTAGGGCACAAGTTTGTTTTGGGAATAAGTGACCTCGAGAGGTCTGGTTTGCCATCCATTTGGGTCTCAAGAGGGAGCAAAGCCCTGTGGATTTGTTAGTGTCTGTGACAGAGTCCTGCAGCGGCCTCTCCCTCACTGGAGAATTTGTAAAGTCTCTCTTCAGTTGCCTGGTCTAAAAAGACTCATAGACCTAATTATATTTGGGACATTTCTCTCTCAAATTCAGTGGAAATCTGCTAATAGGCTCTGAAATTATGGGAAGGTTGAACAAACTAAGGTAGAATTGCAGGAAGCTCCTCTCATTTGGAGATCAGGCTGAAAATGAGGTTGAAGCCTGGGTCGTGTGTCCGTCATTCCTGCCACCCCCACATTATTTACCTGTGGGCCTGAATGGATAAAACACAGGACCCACATTCGTCTGACGCTGTCAGTGACTGCAGGCAGTGATTACCTTTGAAATTTAGGCTCTGCCTGCATGTTAGAGGATGAGAACATTCACAAACGTCAAAATACAAAAGGAGGCTTACACAAAGGCAACATCCCGCGGCAGACATTGCCGCTGCACAGTCATCCTCGTTGTCACTGAGAAAGCAGGGGGTGAGGGGAGGCAAAACTGGGCCACTCCAACAGCAGTGACTCAGGCTGGAAAGAATACAAGCCTGAGATCAGAAAACGGAGAGTTCTGAAAACAGAACCCTGATGAGCAGGGTTGCCTACCTTGTTCTCTTCTCCAAATGCTCTGGAAAAGCAGCAGGACAGAAAGTGTTTCTTGGGGTACAGCTGACTAAAAATTCAAGAAGAAAACATCCTTGTCTGCCCACAAAAGACTGTGAAGGCTTCCTCCTGTCTAGTGCACAAAAACGGTCCCATTCAGAGCTGAAACCTTGTTGTTACAGGCTCTGTAGTGGAAAAGCAGTGGAAGTGCATCAACCTGCTGGATTTCCCACCCCCAGCAGGCAGGAGAGCTACTCACAGCAGGGAGCTAAACACGGCTCCTGCTCCTCATCGTGACTGTGCTGTGGATTAGATGCAGATTAACCCAGCGACCTGCCATCCACTCTCATCCACGCTTAAGAATTTAAGCGAAGAGAAGCTGATGATTAGGGAAAAGAACAGGTGAAGTTCAGGTCAAAGTTCAATGTCATTGAAAAAAGCCATGAATGTCAAAAGCAGAGTGGGACTGGTTTTAGCGTCCGTAAGCACACTCAGAGCCCACATGGGCTGGGTCTTTCTCCTGAGGGTTTGGATGAGAGCCATAAAGGAGGGGGGCAGCCTAGACTGAGGTTCCCAGCATGGGAATTCCTGTGCTCTGGCTTTGGTTCCATCACCAGCTGGCTCAGGGACAAGCCACGCCACTCCTTTTTGCCATACTTCCTTTTAGCCACTTCTGAAGTGAAGATACTGAAATATCCTCACCACATGGGGATGTTCCCTGCTTTCTGTGTGTTTGCTCTGAGTGATTGGGGATTTGCATATGCAAAGTGCAGCAGGGAATAAGGAGCAAGCATCAACCAAACTATCTTGCACAACCACGCCTGAGTGTTATGTAGGAGGAGGAGACAGATGGGAGACAGACTTGATTTTATCAAGATAGGAATAAACTTAATTTCCAGGACTGTTTCTAATAAAATAAAGGCAATTCTCTCTGGCTTTATAACACCTTAATAATGACTGTAGTTGTGACACAGAATCAATCGTGCTTTTATTTTCTACTCCTTTTTTAGGTTAGGAAAAGCAAGTCTGTTCGAGCAACCCTTAGAATGAAATCCTTTGATATTTGTTTTTGTGTTTTCAAGTAACAGAATTCATACTGGCTTAAGAATTTACTCTTTGCCTGCACCTTATCCATACCTGAGGAAGAGCCAGAGCAGATGGGGGAAGGATGATGAAATAAGATTCCCTGCATGATGCAAGGCAAAGGGGCTGTCTAGCCTGTTACTGCTTTCCCTATGAATAGATTTTATCCATGCATTGCTGCTGCTGCTGTTATTGTTATTATTGTTGTTGTTATTATTATTATTATTATTATTCAGAAAGGGCAGGGGTGTAGGGGCTGGGGTGCACCAGAACCCTGTGTCTCTGTGATGGAGTTTGTGTTTGGGAGGGCAGCAGTCAGGCTGTACAACCAGAACAACCCAGATGTTTATTTTATCTTCCTTTTTGGACAGTTGCACAATACGGCACACAAAAATACATGCTGTAATGTGTCCTCTCACTTGCTTTAAGTCACCATTCAATTGACAAGCGGTTCTGTGGACATTGGCATTGAGAGGAGCAAAATGCATGGGCAGCTGAGAGATGAGGAGTTCTCCCTTGGTTTGGGAAGGTGCTGTTTCTGGTGGAGGTCTCCAGTGTCCAGCAGTGGCTGAGCTCATTCTGCAGCACGGCATCCTGTCCAATGGCAGCTCTCTTCCCTCCCCAATTCCCTATTTTCACAGACCTGTAGGAGCTGAATCACCTAAGAAATCTTTCTACGCTTTTGCATTTTGTTGGCTTTGGCCAGAGGGTTTCAGAAGTTATTACAGGGAGAATCACACACACGGCGTGCTCACATAAGCCTTTAAAAATCCTGCTGCTGCTATGCTTATTACCATGGATAGTCCCCTTAGCTGAAAAATGAGTCATAATTGTAGAAAACAGTGCAGAATTTGAACCTAAGCCATTAATGCTAATGTAATATATGGTGAGAAAATACTATTAACATTTGGATGGATGAGTTACAATACTCTGATTACCACACATTTGCATTCCTTAGCTTCTGTGTGATTACAACCTCAGCTTTGAAGCTGTGCTACCACAAAGACCTCTTTTGCTGTTTCGATTTGTTTGCTTGGTGTCTGCATATTTAGAGCCAGTGCTGGTTTGCTGTATTAATAATATTGATTGCACAATGATTCCTGCCGTGCCCAACCAAGGCGACGGAGAGGGAGGACAGATGATCCTAAAGAGCTGGATTTCCTCTTAGGAAGGGGAGTTCTGGGGATTTATGGAGCAGTCACCTCGCTGAACTGTGGCTGTTTAATGGCTCTTTAAAGGCTCCAGTCCAAAGTAGTGTCCTGACTTCCAGCGGAGAGAGAGCAAAGTCCTCTAGAGGGCAATTCATCCCATGGATTGCAGCTGCCCCGGCGCAGGAGGCTCGGGCTGAGCCAAAGAGCCAAACCACCCCGAGGTGACTGGGCTGCCTGTGGGTGCTCACATTGCAGGGGATGCTGCTTTTCCCTCCAGTCTGTCAGCAAAAAAGAGCTCACCAGTGTTTTCCTCCAGGTTTTTCCCCATGAAGGATTTTCTCGTTCCTTTTCTGTCAGTGTGAGGAGTGGAAGGATTCCCCAGGCTCTCTAACTGAACAGCAGCAGTGTCTAAAGGCAGCGAGGTACCAAAATAATAGTGACCTACCAAAATAATTCTGGTGCTCTTTGCGTGACAAAAACATAAGAAGAGATCAGACGGGCAAGGGGTGAGACCAGAGATTATGCCCAAATGTGAAACATCTGGCAACCTCTGTACTATTGGTAAGACTGTATTCTAGGACCTAGAAAACAGCAAGTGAAGTAATAAACCTCCTGAACATCTTGAGGACTCCCTACTGAACAACTTTGATGGAAAGTACCATTTCCTACATTCTGCATGTGGCTTAAAAATTTGTTCCTACTTTTTTTTTGCAATTACAGCCAGCCTGGAGGGTCAAGTTCTGCTCCCTCTTAAATTGAGAACAACTTCTCTGAGAGGTAGAGAAGGTACAAGTGGAAAAGAGTGGCTGACTAAGAACCCCTTGGGCTGTACCTGTGCCTGGAGGACATGGGCAGAGTTAACTCTAATTGCCATCGTGGGGCTGCAAGGTGGGGCCTTGCTCACCCTTACTTTGAAATTTAGGCAAAATAAATGGTGTTGACAGGCTAAAAACAAGGTCAGAGTGCACTGTGGCTTTGCAGAGAAGGGAGCAAAGCACGTGGGTGCCAAGCCTCACTCAGGGGAAGATGAAGACAATATCATGATGCTGGTTTGCCTCAGCCTTGGACCTGAGCAGAGGAACCTGAGCAGAGGAAAATGCTTCCTCTTGGTTAGTATATGGAAATGAGTGTGAGGAGAGGAGGGAGGAGACAACTCTGCAACCAGTATCTATAAACCAGCTTTAAATTAATAGAAAGTTGTCTTAATCATGGGACAGGTGTTCCTTTTTATTCTCGTTCCTGTTGCAGAATAAATGAAGGAAATAAAAAATGAGTAAGAACTTGAGCCTTCATGTAATTGATATTGTGGATTCAGCCTCCTGTAAATTATATTCCGGACGCCCCACAGGTAAAGTCTCATATATTACTGCGATACTCACGTGTCTTTTCAAGGCTCTCCTACAGCAAAACCCTGAAAAGTTAACACACCTTCTGCAGGTTGGAGAGAGCCTGATGGAGGAGGAAGAACAGCAGAGTCATTAGGGAACATCATTAGAGGCTTAAGAGCTAATGATCCAAAGCACATTGACATTAATGTGACTCTTTTTTTTTTTGGACTTGAGGCACCAGGGCATGTGAATCCTTGCTTGTGATATTTAACATGTCTGGTTTTCATGCACGATTATCTATTTTGGAACAGGAATGGGTTTTTCTCTTTTGTAGAGTAAAAAGCAAACAAATAATCCCCTTGTGCTGCACAAATCAAGTTCTAGCACCGGAGACAAGATTTCTTAGAATTGCTCCCATCATAAAATCTGCTGCTTCATTTTTTCCCTTTATTTATAAAGGCAGTAAGCAGTTCTAATAAAATTAATAGAAATACTCACAGCCATATAATTAAACCTTGCCTGCCTGGCCAGTGGAAGGAAAAGCCAAGGCCAAGGGCACTTTAACTTTTTCATTATGCTTTTCCTTCTGTCACAATAAAGCCACAAAATGCTGTTTTTGGGGCCTAGCTTGAAAATAAAAGTATTCTCCTTGGGGAACACTGTTTCAGCCCTCAGAGGGGAGACGGGTTGAGGGAACAGCTGGACTCTGACTGAACAGGGCCATGCAGAGATTCCTGTGAGGGACTCACTGCACTGTAACTCCATGTTAAGATTTACTCTTTGCTTGAAGGAACAGTCCCTGTGCATTCATTTTGACCTGATAATGGCTGTGTAACAATCTGGGATACTACTTATTTACGCTGCACTCTGACAGCTTAAAAATTCTTTAATGTCGCAGCGATAAATTCTGAGCAGACTTCCCTGAAAAGATGAAAATCGGGGGACACCAGCTAATGAATTATCAGGGAAATACTCTGGGAGGAGGGCCTGCACTCCTCTTCCACACTGTTCCTGTGGCTGAATGGAAAGGGGCTCGGGTTTTAAGTTTCATTTTTACTTCTGTTTTTCCACAGAATGTGGGAGTAACGGAGGCAACCTCCCCATCTGGCACACACAGCCCATATGGCAGCCATACGATCTCCTCCCCTGCATTTCAGAGGCTTCTGAACTGGGAGGGCAGCCCTGTCTGAAACCCAGCATGGGCTACACGAGTAACTTCCAATCCCCATCCTGTTCTCCCACCCTCCTGAGCAACTTATTTAACGGTGACAATTTACATACGGTGGTTTTACAGTGTGGACTAGGATGCCCCAGGGACTGCTTTAAGACTCACAAATCCATTTCAGAGTCTTTGTGCTGAGAAGACAGTGTGGCAGATTCAATATTCAGCTGTGCTCATCTAAATCCAGAGGTGATTTGGAGGAACAAAACCCTCCAGATTTACCTTGGTGCAAGACAGAAAAATAAAGGTGCCTGCCTGGACTTATAGCCGCTGTACATCAGTGAAAAATACCTTGCACACAAAATTCACAGTACTTTTTAGCTAAAGATAGATGACAACCTGCCACTATATATGCAAATATTGTAGAATGCAGGAGATCAAACAACAAACATATTTTTTACTGCTAAGTTACCTTTCCTTGCCTTCTCAAAAAGTGGCAAAATTAGAAAAAAATGAAAGCTGGACCACATTTTGTCCTTGTAATTTCTATGATAAAGTTATGCCAGGTATTTTCTCAAACAGTTCTTTGCTGTGGTTCGCATGCATGGATGAATAATCCCCACATAAGACACATTCATTTTTAAATTGACTGAGAGTGAAAGGGAAACTCAGCTCAGAAAACACTGACAACACAAAACTAAGAATCTGACTGAAGGAAAAATGTTTAATTAAAGTTATGGAGCATTTTTTTAGTCTTAGTTACATGGAAGTAGTGAAAATGTGAACTGGGAAAGACCTTTCTCAGTACACCCCTCCCAGAATTACTTTGCCAGGGAGGATCTAAAGCATCATCCTGTTTGAGGCTGAGACAGCTGAGAGAGGGGAACGGAATTACTTGCCTCTATCACTTTCTAACAGGCAATTAAATTTATTTAAACCTTGACAATTAATTTTATTTAAACTCTGATTTCTTTTTGCTATATAGGAATATGAAACTGTGCTGTGATATTAATAATAAATGAGGGGGAAAAAAGCTGAAATAATCATGATGAGCACATTCATTTTCATGAATACAATTGTTTCAATTTCAATCTCAAGATGAAAATGAAAATGAGAGGAAATCCAGATTTCCTCCAGCCATACTCCATATATACCCCAGTGCTGCTGGGGATGCTGTGGATCTTTCATGAGCCATCCATGCAAGGGAAGGTGCCCCTATTTTGATGGGGAAGCAGCTTAACAAATTTCCTAAGGTACTAATCATGGGAAAAAAGAATGAACATTGAAACTGTGGGGCTTCTGACTTCAGCTGTGCATAACAACAGAACCTCTTCAAACTGCTGAATGGCCCAATAAATATTTGGGGGCTGCCACTGCTGTTGGTAGCAGCTACACCACCTCCCCTGCTGCTGGCAGTAGTGGGGGCAGAAAATGCCCCTGAAGGTCTCTAGCTTAAGTGCCACAGTTATGCCAGGAGTTCTACATGAAAGTGAACAAAACTTGTGCTTCTGACGCCTCTCCCTCACTCATTTGAGTGCTGGTCTTGTCACACAGTGTTTGAGAAGTAAGTCTGGGCGAGGAGGAGACCCCAGCTGCGATGGAGCAGGCAGTGGTTGGGCTGTAGGGAAAGGACAGTCCGCAGGCGGGCCATAAATGGATCACTTCCCTTGGCACCAAGCAGTCACTTACAGCCAGGTGGAGGACTGTGGGCTTTCCAACGAGGCTATTTAGTCTTTTATCAATTAATAAGATGTGATTTTTTTTTTTTATTTTGGGTGTATGGCAAGAGTATTTTATAAATATGTTCGCGTGTGGTCTCCGTGCGTGCCCGTTTTAAAGGCAATCCTCAGAAGCTCACAATGCAAAGGTGAATGTGCACCTCTGTCTATGAAACTCTGCTCTGGAGCAGGAAGGCCTGAGGCAGGCTCACATGCAGACAATCACATCAGTTTTTCTCCAGCATCCTTTGTGCTCAGACAGACAAAATTCTGACTTCTAGATTTGAATACCCAGACTTTAGTTGAATTCCCTGAGTTCTCTGGGCTTTATGGAAAAGTTTAATTCAGTTCATGTGACTCACTCTTCCTCCTGTTGGGATAATGGAAAAGATAAACCTGCACTTGGATGTCAAGAGACCACAGTCGCCAAACACATAAAGAGCAGAAATTATTATATAGGGAAATATTTTAAATTTTTTTCTAGTTCAGATTTTAAAAGAACAAACCTCCCAACAAATGCTTTCAGCAGATGCTTTCTAACAAAATTGCATCTGGAGAATTCTGTCCTTTTCATTTTGCAGACCGATCAGATTCTGTACACGTTGGACTCTTCACATGGATTCAAGCAACCATCTGAGATTAGCCTAGCACTCCTGAAAACACAGCCTGGAACAGGCCAGCACAGAGATCTTGGTGTGACCAGCCTGCTGCAGGAAAACAGGAACACCAGCTGCTCCAGCAGTAAAAAATTAGTTTACATTAGTTCTTCCATTGATGCTATGTAATAGCCTGATTTGACAAACACAAAATCTCTGAGTCAGTGGAAAGCCAAAATGAAAAGCCATTTTCCATAGCTCTGCCATGTACTTAGCAAGGTTATATAATCAGTCATTACTTAGCTCTTAAACTAGCCATTAAGGGTTTTTAGCCTAAAAAGGGGTAAAGAGATGTGATGAGTCATACAGTCTTCCTCCAAATCTTTGTAACAGTTAAAATTACACAGAATCCAAGCTGACATAAGAAAGCTGTCTCTACTGATGATTGGCCACAGCCAGTTATGATTCCCCCTCTTTCTTGCAGAAGTTTTTGAATTACTCAGTTCTGTAGTGCTCCTGGTGAGAAGAAGGATTGTGGCTTAGGAAACAAAACTTTTTCCCCTCTGAATGTGCTTTTGCTCTGTCTCCTGTGAGGGGACACACATTACCTCTTACTCTTCAAGAGCTTATCCATGAATAAAGCACCAGAACAGGATCCAGGAGGCCTTCTCTCTGTCCCACTCTGCTGGAAGGAGCAAAACCTTGGTGCAGAACAGTAGTGTGTCTCAGGCATTCCCCACCAAAGTGCCTGCTTCAATCCAAGGGGCTTCTCCTCTCTCACCGCTGTCTTCAAGTGATCACCTGAGGGAGGCAGGAACAGAAAAACGTTGCTGAATGTTGTCCATCACCTTAGTGCAGTAAAATATTGCTGCCCAGTCTACATAGTTGGAGGCTTGTCCTTCTTCACAGAACCCAGCATGAATGACTTATGTCAGTCACAACCCAGCCTGTCATTCACACAAGCTGCCAGGAAGCTCAGATCTCTCTGAGAAGGTTGGGGCTGACTTACACTCTGTCCTTGGGAAGGTCTTCCTAAATGTCTTGGATTCAAGGCAATCCACACAGGAGATTTGTTTCACTGTGAATCATGCGTTTTCTGACCTTTTGCCCCCACGTTTCCAGGGAATGGGACGGTCCTGTGCAGCTCTCTAGGATTTGACAGAGCCCTTCACTGACACTGCAGTGTTGAGGACAGGGAGGTTGAAAGCTGAGGTCTCTTAAGCCCCATTCCCTTTCCTTGAAAAGATTTCAAACTATCTTTGGAGGCTTTCAGCTAGCTACATCCCTTCTGTGGCAAAACTGGGAGGGGATGATCTGGCTTCGTGCACTTTTTAAAAAGCTTGGGAAGTAAGAGCATTAGCTTCTCCACGCTGGCTAAAAAAAGGGTTGCTAAACCCGTTGAAACCAATTGAGGAGCAGAGCAGAGTTAATCCTGGAAAATGCTCACGGTAGCTCAGTGACGCACGGCCATGCAAAGGCAGAACCGTGTTGCAAGTGATCTGTTCAAAAAGGACTAGGAGAAGTCGCAGTTGGATTTGGGTGGGGATCAGCCCTCAGTGTTGCCTGAGTGGAAGTGGAGGCTCCTGCTATGAAACTTCTCCCACTGCCTCTTTAACATTTTGCTCTTATTCATATAAGATTTTCTCTGTTGGGATTTTCTGACATTTTTCCATCTGCCTTCTGAGTTCAGTCTCAGGGAAGAGAATAGGCATGAAGTACAGCCATAAAAGCTTTTTCCTTTGAAAGGACTGGGTGTTCCAGTCTCTACTTGGAAAAAACATTTCAGAATGCATTATCACCGTTCACACTGTGCAGTGGTACAAACAGACCCCTGTACTCAAAACAGGACCAAGGTCTCCTTGTCCCAGACACTGCACTTCCAAGGAATGGGAGGTAATTTCCATTTTCAGTGTTACAGTTTAAGCATCAGAAAATGTATTTAAACTTGCAGTGGCAAGAATGACAATTCTGTTGGATCAAACATATTTGGGCGAAGCACCTACCCTTCATTTAAGGTGTGAGAAATCATCAACTCTTCTGTTAAATCAACTTGCTGAAGCAGTAGCACCCTCCATCCAAAACAGGGGCTCACGTCAGGGCCCAAATGAAAATGTATGGAGCTTATAAGGAGGCTCAGTTGCATGGGAGGATGGAGTGTGCTGGGTGCAGTTTTAAGAGAGGGCTTTGTGGCTGTATGTGCACAAATGCATGAAAGAAAAAGGTACAAATGCAGAGAGAAAAAAAGAAGGAAACAGAAAGAAAACCTCAGTGATGGACACAGAACTGCTGATGGCAGGACCCTGAGAAATATTTGAGAGAATTGATGCTTAGAGTCTGAAAAGGGCTTGGAAGTTTGGCAAAGAACAGATTGTTGTGTGACTCCCTTGGGAACATGGTGTTTGTGTGGTCCCTCTAAAGGAACTGCATCCAGGGAAGAACTGTCTTTATTTCTTTTAACTGAATCACCCCAAAGCTTTGCTAGTAGCTTGAGTTAAAAAGAAATTAGAACTCTTAGAATAGAAATCTACCTTTTTTGCTCACTTTTAACATACTTCTCTTCCAACAATGAGTTCTCAGCAGACAAACTAAAGTGTCTGCAATGGAAATTATCTTCTAAAAATTGCACTATTCCAATAACAAACAGAAATCTTCCATGTGACATGAGGTAGCCTATAAAAACTGTGCCATAGAACCCGAATTTCAAATTTCAAATAACTTATCCCACCTCTATTTGGTTTTGGTTTCTTTCAATTAGTTTCTGTTGCTTTTCTGTAGAGGGATGACAGACAGTTAAAGCCCACAAGAATCAAGCAAACATTATCCTCCTTATACAAACATCACTGAAATCCTCTGACACTGTTTGTTCGTTGACATGGTTTCCATAGGGGCCACTCCCTCAAGTCCTTGCTTAATTTTCAAATCTGCCCTGGAACCAAATTTTCAATTATGCTCTGGCCACATGAGATTCTGCCAAGGCAGCTTAAAGGCAGAATTTCCAGGCTCCAGCGTGGTAAGACACGAGGTGTCCTCTTTAGGGCATTAGGTCCCCATCCCAGCTCTCCACAGGTAATCAGGAGTATGATGACTCCACAATTCAGCCAACAGATCTCTTAAGGATCTCAGTTATCTTACTGACAAACTCAGATGTGTCAAGTCCTGCTTCATATGTCACTTTGCCATAAATACAATACCCTAAGTAATCACAACTTGGCATTAAATTTCTACCAGGCTGACGGCTAAAAAAATCTGGAGCTCTGGTGAGTATTTTGGAAGAGATCTCCCCACATTTGCTGCTGTTTGCCCTTTGTAGTTTGGACACAAGAGCTGGGAAGGCAGGGTAGGCTTGACTCTTTCTACCTGCAAATAGCACAGACCCTGTAATATGTGTCCAGGCAAAGTCACCTGGGTGTGTATGACACTGTGTTCTCAGCTGGTCAGGCAGTTTCTTTTCACTCATTTTCAGGGAAAATCACACACAGAGAAGTAAAAAGCAAAATCTAGCAATAAAAGGAGTATCTGATCAATAGCTGTGTTTGCTAGTCAGATGAGTTTTAAAAACAATGGCCTCCACTCTTCTCCTCCTTCCTCTGATGCAAGTCCAAACTTCACTGCAACCGTGGAGCATTTGCTGAAAAAAAACCCAAAACCAAGCATTCTATCAGAGTGGGAAATCACATCTATTTTTTTCCCCACATTAATATCCATGTGTCTCCCTTCCCCCTCTGTGACAACGAGCTGATTTGATAGACATCTTCTAGCCTGTGTCACTCTCTTGTCGTGTTCTTCATATAGTGAGATTTCTTCTACTTCTTCTCCATGCTGTGCCACTCTCCAATATGATGACAAGGCAAAGTGTGGAACTGGGTGAGAAAAAATCCTGAGGCTGTATTCATTAACATGGAGAAAAGATTCAAAATAGCCTTGTTTCTTGAAAGGCTTAAGAGAAAAAAAAAAAAAAAATTACTAAGAAACATCAATAGCTACTTATTCTCTTATTTGAAATCGGATCCAATCTATCCATCAAGACCAGCTAAGCTGAGAACTTCAAGTGGCCACAGGACTGCAGTTCACAGACTCTTTTTGCTGCCGTCCTTGTCCCTGAGTTAAAGGGCTCATTTTCCTGAGGGAGACAGAGGGGAAATTCCCCTAGGAGGCACAGAGTTTTTCCTCTACCTCCCAAAGGAAGAAATATTCATGAGCAGCATTTGCAGAGCCGATACTGTGAAACTGGCACACAGCAGTGGCTTTTTCCCCCACCTGTGTTGTGTGGTGCCACTCGAGACTTGAGAGCTCGGATCCAGCCCTGCCCCTTCCCACGGAGCTCCCCTGCCTGGCCTCTACCTTAAGGTGAAGGCAGGGCATCCCCCAGCCCTTTGCTGAGCTCTTGGCCTCTGTGGTGAGTGACTTTTCATCAAGCACGAGAAGCTGGAATGGCACAGATCCTGCTGGTGCAGGCAGTCAGAGGCTTTTATTAATTACTCCTACATATTCCCTTGGAAAAGCTGCAGCATGCTGGCAAGGCATCTCTTGGATTCCCAGGCTAGCCAGGGGCTAGCCGGAACACACAAGCCCAAGAACATGACCAGCATGCCTAACATGAATGAATTCACTCCAGACTCTGCATGCTAATTAGAAGCTACTTGCTAGTAAAGTAATAACTTTATTAGAAATAGGGCTGGTAGCAACCCCCTCATTGGATCAATCAGCTGTCACCCAGGCACCAAAATAAGCAAGTAGATCTTCACAAGCACAGTTTGTAAATTGGCAATGAGCTCTTTTGCAAATAGGACCCAAATTTAATCATCTAAGCAGGAGGAAATTCCTTTGGGGATTCTGGTTTTTCAAAGAAGACAATAATCAGTGGTCCCCACCAACTTGAACTGGCTTGAGTTTACTAAAAATTAAGATATATATGCACACCTTATCCATCCCATGTCTGTCTGTCTCTCCTTATCACTGTCATTTCACAAATAGCACAGAATATGCACCAGGACAAGATCTTAATGCACTTGTTAGAACATAACACTTCATCATTGTCAGGCAGATAACCGAAATCCCAATGCTGAGGATACAACACACTTTTAAAAGGGCATAAACAATTTAGCACAAATGAAAAATAAATTTGTCCTGTCTAATAAAGACCTCATAAATACACTGATGTATTACAATAAGATGTATGGAGGTGGGGGGATGATGTCATTCTAACACAGGCATTTTCATCAGTTTTGTTTTTCCACTTCAAGCAAATAAGGGGAGGGGAAATATGTCAGGTTACAAATGAGAATGAAAATCGAAGTTCTTAGCCGTAAATGCTCTCTTTCAAAATCAAGAAATCTCCTCTTTAGTGCTAAAGAAGATGTTGACAGTCCTTGGAGATGCCCATAGAAACCTACCAAGGAGTAAAATCTACTCACAGTCCCCCCAGGTTTGTGCATTTTAATGACACCTGCACATACTTGCACACAGATAACCCTGTGTGTGCATGTAACTCCTGAGGTCTGAGAGTGCTTCTCGCAGGGAAGAGCAGGACAGTCTATCAGCCTGTTAACAGCTTCTTGTCTCTACAGGAGTTTTGCAAGATAGGGAGTCACCATCCTCCACAAACACATTGCCCAGACAACAAATGCTGGGGTAATTTCTTTTTCCTTTTGTGCTGGCAGAACAGTGGGGAGAAGTGGAAGACTGTCCACTTTGGTAACAGGTGTCAACACCATCAAGCCAGAGAATCCCTGCAAGGCATTGTAACTAGAATTTTTTTTTGAAAGTTAACATGGTTCTGTATGAAAGAAACCAGGAGAGACTTGTCCCAGAGAATGCCAGCTCCGTTTCTTGAGTGGTTCTTGGTCCAGCACGTCACTGATCCCTCACCTCCATGCAGAGTTTTGTCTCTCTATCCAATAAAGCTTTATAGTTTACAAGGAACAGTTTTGCTAGGCTCTGCCCTCCAAATCCAAGTTCTTCCTCCATACAAAACAGATGACAATGATTTTGCATTTTGGTCTACATTTCCTCACACCACCAAGCCCTTCCTGCCTGAAGCTCTGCAGTCAACCCTCCTTTACAGCAGAAACAAAAACTCCCTTAACAGATGTGAAACCCTCAGGTTTTAATGATCACATCATCTACTTCTGTTTCCAACAGCTCCAAGTGGTGTTTTCAAATGGGTATAAACATTTTTGTACATATATCAAAGCTTTGCAGAGAGTTATTGTATGCAGAGGTAGATCTCAGTGCCGGAGCAAAAATTAGATAGTTTACATGTAAGGTCTCCCTGGAGCAATGAAAGTGCAGTTGAAAGGTGAGAAAGGATAATGTTCAAATTTAAGTTTATTGCATAACATCAAGCAGGCATTCCAGATTTTGACCAAGGTCAGTGTTAGGAGGAGCAGGACTTTAAAAAATTACCAAATATTCCATTTTTTTTCAATTTAACTTGACAGCTGATTCAAAGCTTGATCCAAATAAAATGTGCTTCATAAGGAAACTTAAGGGTTTTTTTTTTAAATATACACCTCATGACCTATGCCTTGCCTTCCCACATGACTTCTGCTGCATCTTGACCTATGAGCAGCTGCAAACATCGTGTGCCAAAGGTATCATGTACCATTTTATGGTGGAGATGAGTATGGAAGAGCTCAAACCACAGAATAATTTTTCTCTTTCATTGGATCTCTCTCCAGTTTGGTGTGATGGATTTTTGTTTCTTTAATTTGCATTTGTTCCACTTACTTGGTCATAGAAAACAAAAATACAGTATCATAACATTTGGTAAGAATATGTGAAAGGAGACTTCCCCAGAATTAGCACATTATCCATAGAAACACACAATCCTCGTGTATGATTTCTTAATGGAGCCAACCCAGTGGTGTAGTGGCTCTGAGGAAATTAACCAATTTTGTAGCTATTGATGAGAAAAGACAGAAGAAAAGAGAGTGAGAAAGAGTTCTTTTCCAGTGGGAAATATGAAACAAATTATTTTTTCCCTTAAGACCACACAGAGATAATAACAGTGTTTCATGAGGAGTAGTTTTAAATAAGAATATGTTTTGAATCAAAAACATCCCACCTCAAACCAACTCAGAAGTCTGGATCTCACAAGCAAATTTTTCTGTAGAGACTTACGGTCCAGAAACAAATCCAGGATTTTGAATGGTCAGAAAACAGTGCTAATTCTGTAATTTCTGAGCTAAATCCCTTTTGCTTGTACCAACATCATAGGAATTGCTTGTTTAGGATACATCCTAGGCAGCAAATGGTGTGCTTTAAGAAACTTCAGTTTCTATCAGGTCTACAAGCTAGCCCACTTTAAGCTCTGGAATTTGCTACAGTCAGCAGGAGCCACCTGCATATCAAAGGAAATAACTGGTCCTTAGCAGCTGAGGAAAGGAAAAAGGAAGGTTTCTAATGAAAGACAATGACAACACCTCATTCCTCAATTTTTGAGCAAAATTTAAAAAACTTCTTTTAGGAAGGATGTGTTTTTATCAAACATGTGAACTAGGAAAAAAAAAAAGAAAGGAAGTTTAGGAGGTTACTTGGGCTGTATCTTGAACTTGAGAAATATAATGACAAATGACCACCACCACCTAAGTAATTTCTTGAATATTGTTTAATAGGCATGTTTTTCAGAAATTAAAGAAATCAGCAAATTAGTGTGTGATGAGATTGTTGACAGACTTTACTGAAGAAAGCCCTGGATGGAACCTAAAGTGTCCTCTACTGAATAATGTTAGGATCTAATCTTATCTTTGCAAATTTACAGGCGAAGTGTACAGGATAAACTTCTTTAGAGAAGCCCAGCAAGCAGATAGCCCAGACACACTGCACCTCTCAGGGTGGCTAGTTCAAATTAAATCATGAGCTGAGAAGGAATAATCCTGGTAGGTTCAGAAAACCAGTTTTAAATTTGGTCTGCTAGCAGAATTCTGAATGTATTTACTCTGGATTCCATTTCTCAACCCATATTAAAGCTCCATAGCATAATCAATTATGGGCTTATTGCAAAGTACAGTAGGATTCAATCTCCAGGAATGCCTCAGGGTATGTCTTAGAAGGACGATAAAACTAACAGTAATGGGGCTACAGCTTCTAAGGCTAATTTTCACAGTTACAAATTTTATAAATAAATAGAAGGAATGTCAACTCTCAGTCACTCAGCTTGAGGTCTCTCATGCCGATAACTCCTCTCTTCTCAGATACTCTCCCTTTCCTCAGATATATTCCTTTTTCTGTTCTGAGGCCCCTGGGACATGTTCAAAGCACTTCCATTCCTACCTTTCACATCACTAAATGGAGCAAAGAACTAAGGCAACAAGGAATATGCAGCAAGTACAGGAGGGGATGGTGCCCTCCCTAATGTTGCCTCTCAAGGAACAATCGTACCACCCGCAAGCGTGATTTCATGAGATCTCAAAGTAAGCAGCATGAGGCAGTGCCAGATGGAGGAGAGGCTGCCTTGGAAAATTCAAGAGCTATGGGTATTGACATTGGTTGTTTTGCAGTAGTTTCTCTCCAGCAGGCAAAATGACAAGAGAAAAAAGGCTCCCAAACTCAGTGACTCTCTTGCCAGAGTTCCTGAGATTGTTTATTTCATATCATGCAAGAGAAAAAAACACAAGGAGCATTCTTCCACTGTAGCTGCCAGTTCACACTGGACACTACCCAGGTCCCCTACTAAGCCTCACTAGACTCAGGTAAATGCTGTGTCCCACCAGTGTACACCCAGGGAAAACTACAGGGTATCAAATTGGTTTTGTCTTCAACCCTTCCAGTGATGGGGAAGGGCTTGAGAAGAAAAAAACACATTCAGTGTGTCATCATCTGGTTGTGCAGATAACACCAGCAGCAGATATTCAGCTTTTATCATTGTGGGGCTCTCTTTGAGCATCAAGGACTGGTAGGAAGAGCTGATCAAGTGGGACAAAGAAGCTTTGTCAACAGGCTGCTCAACCTGGTGAAGAGTGTCGTGTAGTAGGATTGACTGGGATTGATGGGCGAGTGAAGAAGTGGTGGAACAGGATGGCAAGGACAGGTTGTGTGGTAATGTGAACAAGACAGAAATTCCATGAAAAAATAATTAAACCCCATTTTACTAAAAGTGTGTTTGAACATGCAGCAGGTTGTCCAGGGAGTGTGGCGTCTCCATTTCTGCAGACATTTCATACCTGACTGGGCATTCTCTGAGCAACCTGCTGTAAGTGACCTCTGACCAAAAGGGTAGGACTAGCCAAGCTCTGGAGTTGCCTTCCTGATTCAACCATTCTTCGATTCTGCCTTCCCTCTCCCTCCATTCCCTCCTGCATTCCTTTCAAAGATATTTTCTCACAGTTTCTGTGCACACAGTGCAGCTCTCCTCAGAGATGGCAACACCGGAAAAGTTGTCTTTTGGAAGTGCTACTTGGTGGTGTGGCTCAAATCCCAACAGCATTTTATCTGTTAACATTTCCAGTGTCCTTGTCCTGGAGGAGATCACACTGGAAGCAATGAAACTAGAGGCAGAGAGGAAAATGTACCTCGTTATTTCAGAATCCTCCATTAAAATGTAATCTGCTGTACATTGCTATAATCTTTGACAACAAATGTTGGCCTTAAAGGATAAGATTGAAAACCATGGGGAAATAACATGCAGTGAAAATGGCCAATAAAAGCATACCAATATCCACAAAGCCTTCAAGATCTAATATGATCTAATAAACAGAAGATCAACCTGGAATCTAAAACTGGATAAATCCTTGCCTCTGCTGCTCCCTTGGTTATTGAATGTCACACAAGTCACTTGACCATTCTTTCCATAATATCACTTATGTACCCAGTCCTACTTGCTCCTACACCTAGCTGTGAAATGGGATTTAGAACAATTAACTTCCCACACTCCTTATTTGATATCAGAATTAATTAGTTCTATTGTGTACGAAGAATTCTAATGCTGCTTTTGCCATCTGAGTATTCCTTGTAGACAGTAAATACATTTTATAGGGAAGCTAATACAGTTTCTGCGCAGTTGCACAATGGATGTGTTGTCAGCTACAAACAGCACTGTGGTTTGCATTGGATGTTTACACAGGAGAAGAACGATCCTTTTGGGGGCCATCCCTCACCAGGAAACCCTTGATGAAAATGTATTTGCTGCCGGATCCTTAAGGGAATTCCATCCTGGTTTATAGTCAACTCATTTCTCTCCCTGGCCAAATTCAGCAAAAACTGTGCCTCTGTGTGTGTCTGCACTTTGAGACATCCAAAACAAGACACACACCACCCTCCAGTTGGTACACAACAGTCGTGCGTGGCAGAATAGAAAACTGTTCATGATGCACAGCCTGTTTAAGCCAGGTTTTCAGAAAGAAAGAAAGATAATTTTTTGCTTTCCCTTTCTTCAGATATGAGAGTTGTCAGAGAGCATTCTAGGTGTTTCGTAGCTTACAAATGTGACATTGTGTTACAAAGGATTGAGGCGTTGCAACTTAGTGCCAAGATGTGTGAGTATTTTGTATTTTGGGTTTCCAGTGCATTCACCCACTGGATAGCCCTTTTGTCTTTAGTTTCACCAGATTCCCACAGACTGGGAATTGCTCAGATAGATTATGAGCGATGCCTCCCCATTCAAACAAGTCCATTTCCCTGCTAGTTCTGGTAGGCCAACAACAGCAGGAAAAGCACTCAGTTACTTTTTCCTTGGTGTAAATCCCCCTGGAATGCCAATGGGAGCATTTTGTAGGGAAGGATGCAGAAAAAAGCAAGTTTTCTTCATACCATGAACACTGTTCTTCTTCTCAGTTCAGGACTCTGTAGTTCCACCTGTGCAGCAGAAGATTGTGTCATTTATTCAGGAGCTCATTGTTACCTGGAATAATTCACTTCCAAAAGCTGTAACCACCCTGCCAGGCTGATGGGACTATGAGGACAAAGATCTAAACCCCAAGTTTCAAGGCCCACAGGCAGGATAAACTGTACATACATGTATGAGGCCATGCTGAGAGTGAGGCGCAGCACAGGACAAGGTGGTGGTTTCTTGGGTGTTTCATATATCTGTTATGTGGAGTGCTGGAGAACTGAACAATACAGACCTTTTAATTAGAGGTGGAGACAGATACCTCATGCATCCATGCCAGAAATACCCAACTTGCCTGTTTTAAATAGCTTTTCATCCATGGCCGAGCTCTTTAAACTTTCTCCTTTTATTAAAACAGCTCAACTGAGACCATTTTAATGTGCCCCCATCTAGTTATTTTATTGGAAAATATTAAAAGTGTGGACCAGGTGAAATTAAACGCTTTGAAAGTGGAAATCAAGCAGTACTTTTGGTTTTTAAAATCAGCTTCCCCTCCTTGTGCTGATGCACTTAATACTATCCCCTTATTTAAGAGGTATTGTTTGAGCTAAAATTGTGAGTAACTCTGTAAATGGGCATGAACAAAGGAAATGATAAGTAAGAAAAATACAGCTCATTAGAGAGAATGTGATTAAAAGAGGAAATGGACTTACAAAGGCTTGAGATATTTTTCCCTGGTTATTAACCAATATTCTTAGTGTTCCCTGGACCACATGCCAAGGGTGGATGGGATTAAAAGCAGGAGAAGCCAAAGATAGCACGTCCTCCCCCAGCTGCTGAGAGCAGCAGGTCACCTCCAGGGAAAGGCTGAGAGGGAGGCACAGGACTCTGACCCTTTCTGTCTCAAGCATGGATGTCATGTCTCATACGTGGGAAAGATCAAGCTGCCACTTTCCAGACTGGTGTGTCCTAGCTGAAGGCTTGGCCTGGGTGGTTAAGGCTCCTGCATGGATGAGGAGTCAGCTGATGTCCTCTCGTGGGCAAGCAGGAGTCCATAACCACCGCAGTGCCCATGTGCCTCTTACCAAGTCAGCCAGGCAGCCAGGCTTCAAAATACTTCTGATTTAGGTGAGAATGGCCAAGAGAGAAAGGGGTTTTAGGAGAGTAGTTAGCAAGAAATGAACTCCTCAAGCACATACATTGCTACGATTTTTAATCCACTACTAAAGTATCTATTCCTGGTGCCCACTGAAGAGCTGCTTGTGATTTAGGACCCATCTGCCCTAAGGCCATTTACAGAAGATGGGAACAAGGCCTTGGATTCTGTCACCATAGACAAAGCACTGTCACTGTGGTGCTACCAACAGCACGGTCCCAGCCTTGTGCCAGGCTGTGCGCAGGCTCAGGGTGGGAATCCAGCCACACTCCTTCTCCCCATCTAAGCCTGGGAGTGCCCCTTCTCTGATGAGCAAGCACTGGAAGAGTTGCCTGGACACCCAAACAGCTCTCCAACCCCAAACAACCATTTTCCTTGGCACAGCTTTGAAATAAATTGTCCACTAACACCTGCCATATCCCACACAGAACACTTTTCTTTGTAACCAGAGGTGCTTGCAGCAGCATCCCAGCACAGTTTCGTGGTTCACGTTATCTGAAGGGTGAGAAAGGTTCCTCTAGGCTAAAGCACAAGTTCAGGAGCTGGCAAAGAGCAATCCCTGGAGCCGTGGGAGGAGACAGTGGGGACTAGAGAGCCCAGAGTCAGTGAGGCAAAAGGGCACATTCTGGTGTAATCAAGCTGCAAAGGCGGACTGTTAAAACACTCCCAACTACTCCAGCACAGCTTCAGTGTAAATGGCACCAGCTCAGCTGGGAGCAAGGTGAGGACTTCCTTGGGGACAGCATGACAAAGACATGACACCACAGCTGGCCTTTCATGAACCTGATGCAAGACGCAGCAAATCCATTTTACACGGGTCCCGCTGGAAAAACAGCTGTGTATGTTCACATTGCAGCACTCTCAGGGAAAAAAAGAAAAAGAAAAAAAAGAAAAAAAAAAAAAGGAAAGAAAAGCTACAGGAACAGTAATTCTCCCAAATTTTGGATTATTGTGCTTTTTATTTCCATGAAAAAAGCCATGAAGACATAGTAATGCAAAAAAAAAATGTAAAATATGATTTTGATTTGACCTTAAGAGGATATGGAATACGGATAATAAATAAAATATTTCTGAAACTAAGGAATAAATCTAGCTCTGGGAATTCTCAGGGTGGGGGGAAAGCATTCATAAAAATTCACTCCTCTCTGAGCTGCAGCCCTGAACCTCCCATGCACTAGATGGGAGACACTGATAAATCTAGGAGGCCATATGTGCCAACCAGCTCATATGTTTTCAGTGAGCAATGACAGGGAGCCAAATTGCTTTATTCCGATTAGTGAAGGTCCTCTGACTGCAAAATACACCGTGCGAAAAAAAAATATTGAGTTTTAGTTCGCTGACACATCAATTTAAGAGAATTATTGCTCTCACATAGAGGCCAAAGCATGTATCTCCCTTCATGTATGTGCAGTAAAAACTAATTGTCAACTTTTATGTAGGGGTGAAAGGGGAGGGAGAGAGGAATGGGAATGGTACCTCTCCTACCTGCACCAGCATGTTCTGACTCTCGTGTGTTATCTCGGTGGCATACTACTGGCAATTTGATTTATTCTGAAATTCAAAACAAACTCTCTGTAAATGGCATCATGACTCGCAGCTTTCCCAACTGTCTTTTCTCTAAAGAAGTTTCTAGAAAGCAGTTTCATCCAGCTTCTTGGTCATAAAGTCTCACAGATGGCCAGAGAGACCACTAATGAAATCCACGACTGGACCGTCTCCTGCTGCTGCTTAAATCTTGCTTGCTTTCCCCACAGAAGTAATTTGGCAGGGGAGGATGCCAAGGTGCTGGGGTTGTGTGGTCATTTCAGAGCCTCCTCTGGGTGGGTTTTAAGCCCTGTCATGTGCTGGAGCTGATTCAATTATGCTGTTTCCTGATTTGCCATGATGCTCCCCTCGCCCAGAGGAAGGGGGGCCGCGAGTCCTACGCGTGCTAATACCACTCAGACAATAGGCATGCGAAATTGATGTTCATGCAATATCTTTAAGTCTCCAGAGATTTGTATTTTAGCTATTGTACGAAACGCTTCGCTTTCATTGCTTCTCTCCTTCACCTTTGTTTCCCAGCTCCTGCCTTGGCTGGGGCTCGGGCTGCTGCAGGTTTCTTCATTGCATATTCAGGAGATCTACTGGTGCAAAGCAACTCATTTTCAGCACCTGAAATTCGCACCGTGAAGGCAGAAATAATCAAATATTTTGAAAAAAACTGGTGAAGCGAAACACTGCACATTAATTATTGTGATAGTTATAGGATAATAACTAATTATTAATTATGATTTCCAGCAATTGCTGCCTTGTATTTTGTTGAAATCTTCAGCTCAGCATTGAAATTTGTACGAGTTGCTCTAATGCAGCATTTTTACAATCAAAATATATAGCATGCTCCCATTTTTGCTGGAATGATTTTCCTCTGTGATAAAACAGGAACTGGCCTTTCCTAGGATAAGAAAAGAAGAATTATACAGCTTACAGCTCTGGTGCTACCTGTGCCAAAAAACAGAAAAAAAAAAAAAAATAAAAAAGAGAGAACAAAAAAGATCTAATCCCAGCTTTCTCCTATCCCCAGTTATTTCACCACTTCTCCATTTTCTCACAACAGGCTGTCTTTGATTTGCTTTCAAAATGAAGGCCTAGCTGATAGACAACTGCAAGAACAAAGGGTTTAAACAGAAAAAGGGACTTGGGGGAGGCACTGGGCATGGGGGAGAAGCAGGGTGGCTGGGACTCCAAAGGAGAGACAGGAGGGTTGAGGAGGCTGAGGGAAGGGCAGCCTTGTGCCTGGGGTAGCAGGCAAAGGATCGGCAATGACGGGGAAGAGGGACTGAAATCAAGGGGAAAGGAAAAGAAAGAAAAGCTGGGAGCAGCTCTTGGAGCATGAGGTGTCTCATTCCCTTGCCAGAGAGAGGTAGGAAGGACCTGCCTGCCTGAATGAACATCCAGGCCAAGTGGAGCTCCTCCCCTGCCTGCCAAGGCTGAGCCCTGATGCACAGAGGGCTTGCTCAGATCCTGCTGAAGGGGAATAAGCTTCAGAAGGACAGTATGCAAATTACTTCAGAAAATGCCTTGCTCCTTTCTGCTGAGTTTGAAAAGTGCCCAGTTGCTGTGGGACCGTACATGCTGCTCACAGCTGGGAATGCTGAGGAAGCACGAGGACTCCTCCAGGCCACTCAGCCACTCTGCCCTTGCGCCAGCACTTCCTTCTGGGGAGGCACTCTGAAGACACAGGTCCCAAACTGGGCAGTAGGTGATTCCAGAGGGCAGGAATAGAGCTGAGGATGGGGAGAGGAAGGGAGAAGTGGTTGGGAAAAAACTATCAAGCCTTTGTTTTTCCTCCTAGCTTTCCCTGCTCTGGCTGCTGTTGGCTTTGTGTTACTTGGAATAGAGATTGGGACCACAGCCTGCAATTAATGTGGAAGTGTTCCCTCCTTGTGAGGGCTGCCTCACCCTCCTCAGCTGCTGAGCTCAGTGGGGACAAGGACAAGGCTGTTGGAGGCACGTCTGCATTCTGTTTCCCCAGTGGAAAGCCCAGCCCTGCTGGCCAGGAGAGTGAGGAGAAGGAGCAGGTCCCCAGGCCATCCAGGGTACGGTGCCATGGCCATTGGTCAGTGTGACAGGGAGCTGGGAAGATGAATGGCAGGGGATGAGCAGGCAGTGAGGTACAGGACGCAAAAACCTACAAACCTACAAAAACCTGCAAAAACCTGGGGAGATTTGTGGGACAGCTCTGGACAGAATAAAGATTGACTTTGTTGGACTTTAGGATGCAGCAGTCCTTCTGCTGAGCACTGGAAAAGATGGATTGTTGCTCCATAGGGGTTGTTTCCCCATCTAGGGGAAACTGGTAGGAGCGGGAAGCAGGCAGGCGAGTGTTTGGGATAGACCAAAACATAATCAGAAATGCACTGTGGGAGGAAGCCAAAGTGCTGGAGGATTAAAAAAAATTTAAAAATAAAATGGTTTTAGAGCCACTACTTGACATATCTAAAGTATTCAAGCATTCAGACCTTATTAAGCAGCACTAACAGGAAGGGAAATTTCTTAATGACAGCATTTGCTACACAGACCTTTATCCATATCAGAGATGCATAACAGGAGCTGGGCAATCTAATGGAGATTAACTGCTCAAAGGAAATAAAAAACACAACACTTCCACACGGCACTGGCTGCTGCCTTAGCTCCCCATCCCCTGGCAGCTTCCCAAACACAAAAGTTCATACCGTGAATGTTGAATTGGAAAAGCTGGAGGGCAGAGCTCTCGTGGAAACCACAGAGGGAGAGCATACATGAAGAAAAGGCTTTCTGCATGACAGGATCTAAACTGGAAGGTACTTCTGCTGGGGAAATAGCCCCACATACCAGGATTGAGCCAGGAAAAAATGGCCTTGCTTCTGTGTTGTTGATTAAACCTACCGTGAGTCAAAGAAGCAGCAATTTGCTACTTAATTGTAACCAGGCACAGAGCGGAAAGAAAAAGAAAACAGTAAGGGAGCATTTTCTCACTCCATCTAGCTCACCTATTTAAAATTTCTGTTCATAGTGACTTATTTCACATGCAGAGTGTAGGCATTTATTTAAATAATAGATAGATACCTATCTCCAGGTACAGAACTGGGCATGCTACAAAGTACACAAACAAATTAATGCTAGGCTCAGTGCCCAGATAAGAAGGCTTACCAAAACAAACAAACCAACCCCAAAAGCTCAGATCTCAGCAAAAGAAAAGAGCCCCAAAATAACGTAGGAAGTAGGAGAGTAAAAAGTTCTAATGCACTTGTCTGGAAGCGTGTGATTAGTTGTGTTACATCGCCAAGGTTTCCTTACGATGAGGCCTGTACCTCTCTGAAGTGAGAGATGGTCCTTGCCTGAGAGAGGAGTCTGTGGTTCAGAGAGATGTGTTTTGGCCCAAATTGCATGCAGAGCTAGGAACAACTACACAATGCTTTCCTCCCAGTCCCGGATTCAGAGATCACACACTGCTGGGATTCAATGGCTTGTCTCTTGAAATTCAGCAAATTTCCACCTGAGCTTTCTTCTCTGACCCCATACTGCACCTTCCAAGTCCCTGAAATGATGTTCAATATTGAAGTCCGAAGCTGTTAAGGACAGAGTTGGAAGAAGTTGAGGAAAACCCTACAGAAGAGATGCCTTGTTTGAGAATAATCAGTCAGAAAGCAAGGACAATTCAATATCTGCCTCATTTGTTTTGGAAGGACAGAGCAAAGCAGCAGTCACTCAACAGCCTCAGGCCTGGATAATTAAAACCTTTCTATAATGTCAGGTAAAAGAGCAAGCAGTCTTTCCATGGTGTTGTGGTTTTACTCCAGATGGCAAATACGCACCACGCAGCCAGTTGCTCGCTCTCCCCGTGCTGGGATGGGGGAAGAGAATTGAAATTGTAAAAGTGACAAAACCAAGAAAAAGCCATAAGTTGAGATAAATACAGTCTAACGGGTAAAGCAAAAGCCATGAGCACCAGCAAAGCAAAACAAGGAATTAATTCCCTGCTTCCCATGGGCAGCCATGCCGGGAGAGCAGGGTTGCATCATGTGTGATGGTGACTCGGGGAGACAAACACCAACCCTCTGAATGCACCTCCTCCCTTCTTCCTCTCCCCTCTGCTCTATATGCCATGATGCCATATGCTCTGGAACATCCCTGGGGCCATCTGGGGCCAGCTGTCCTGGCAGCGTCTCCTCCCAACTCCTTGTGCACCCTCAGCCTCCTCGCTGGTGGCTTGGGGTGGGGAGCAGAAAATGCTGTGGCTCGGCAGTAATGGAAACACCCTTGTGCTGTCCTGCACCGCTCCAGCTCAACTCCCAAACCCAGACCCGTGTGAGCTACGGTGGGAAAAATCCATTCTGCCCCAGCCAAAACCAGCACACGCGGCAGGCTAAATTCGAATACCTCCTTCCCACTTGCAGCTCAGGGTTGTAGGTTTTTTTCTTTTCTAGAGCATCTTGAGCAGATAATCAGAGCGTGCTGACATTCAGCAGTAATCAATTAGCGCCTACTTTAGATTAAATTGAGAATATGTAAATTGGGCTCCTCATCAGGCACCACAGTCAACATTGCAGAGACACTCACCATGCTCTGAACATATCAAATAGATGAAATGCAGAAGTTATTTCAAATCTCATTCCTAAATAGAAGGCCAGGTGAGCTATACCAACCATTTAAGATTACCTTTATCTTGTTGTTGTTGTTTTTCTTTTCTTTTTTTACTTATTTTCTTCTGCTAAATTAGCCTCTATGATTCTTTTGCCAACCTGACACAAAGCTGATAATTTTATGGAGTTACTTACACATATGATAAAATGCACCAATGATAAATTAACACAAGAAATCTGAAACTAATAGGTGCATTACAACGTTCCTCCTGCTTCTCCTTTGTTCCTTCCTGAGGCGGAAACACAGCCACCATCAAGTGTCAAGAGCTCATGCTGGTCCTGGCAATGTTGGGAATAATTCCACTTGGTTTCATAAAAACACAAAGAGGATAATCCTTGTGTCATCCCACTCCTAGTGCCAGAGCACCCACACCTGCTGGACCAGCCCAGAAGTCCTGCATTGGTACAACAGAAAAGGCTTAAAGGAACCACTTTTATTGTCAAACGCTGAACAAGGAGCTTAGGGAACAGTCTTGTAACTTTTTGTATCATGAGGATTTTTTTTTTTTTCCTATGCGAGCAGCAAACTTTCTATCCGGCCCCATCTTGTATCAATGCACCTGACCTTTAATTATAAATTTTAAATGCTGATTCTTCATCACCTCACTTTCACAGCACCCACCCTCAGCTGATCACATTTGGAGAGAGACAATAACTGGACCTCACTTGAGGTGGATATTGTAGAAGGTGCTCATTAAAAATAGCAGCTAACGTGTGGCATTGAAAGAAGACACGGATGTGTTAAAAAAACATATATTTGAGTGAGGTGTTTTTTTTTTTTTAAATATCCTTTTTTTTTTTTTTTTTTTTTTTTTTTTTTTTTGTCTCTATGGATCGTCATTTTACACAGAAGGGTTTTTCTTCTGGCCGCTGAATGCGTTTGCCATGACTATCGGGGGTTTGCATTTCGTTCTGCTTCAACAAAAGCCCCGCGCTTCAGCCTCCTCTTCTCTGCCCCTCCTGTATGATAGGTGGGATTGCTCCTGTGGAGGCCAGTTTGTCATTTTTGCTCAAACGTATCCCATTTACATAACTGATAAGGCATTAGCAAAAACGCACCCCTCGAAGGGCACCTCACACACACACACACACACACAGACACACACACACACGCGTACAAAGCTGTCACGTTGTGCCTACAACAGCATAACAGCATACAGCAGATAGATTACTCTTGTCCCACAGTTTGTTTTTGTGATTACCAGGCACGACGCAGACCCAATAGACATTAGCATGTCCGGGAAGCACTCACAATAAATTGCCAGAGCTACTAATAATTTAGATATTTTTATGACTGTTCAGTGCTGGCTAATTTCGCCTAATAAAATCCCATTAAGTTGCTGCCTAGTCCTTTTCCTTCCTCCAAGTCCCCGAACGGGACTTATATGCTAATTGCAACCAGTATATGCTAATTAGACCTCATTTCCATTTCTTAAAGAGATAAGCGCTGCCTTGCGCCAACCCATCATTAACACCTCCCACCTTTGCCGCAACCTTTCCGCCTGGCTCCCGCGGAGGCGCGATAAAGCCAGGCTTTGGGCTCCGCGCAGCGCCGGGGATGCGCGGCGGGACGAGCCGCGCTCTCGGCGGCGCTCTCGGGGTCTCGGTGCGTGGGAGGGAGGGAAAGCAGGCGAGCCCGGGCTGCTGGAGAATCCTGATCACAGCTTCCCCCCCCCTTCCCCTCCGGCTCCCCCGGAGGAGAAGCGGCCCCGCCGCTCCCCGCACGCCCCGGCAGCTCTGTCTCCATCACGCCCAGCCCACGCGGGCTCATTAGAGCTTCGGGGAAGCAATCAAGAGTTTATCATGCTTGAAGGGGCGGCGAGTCTCCTTGCGCTGCCTAATGTGATTTCGCGGCGCTGCGGTGTAGTCGGAATTAGATGCGTACGAAAGATGGGTTAGCGTAAGAGCGCAAGCGAGAGGCGAGCCCTGCTCTGGGTTTAGAACCCACAAGGCGCCTTTTCAGCTGCGGGCTGTGGTGCCCTACACTCTGCTCTCGGGAGGGTGACCTTCAAATCCCCGCGGCAAGATTCGTCAAGAGTGCTCAGTTGAATACAGAAGAATTCAAGCCGGTTCTCGGCTGAGTGTTTAGGCCGGCAGCCTTGCTTCGTGGTCACAGGACCATAGCCTGAGCTTGTCAGCACTGGGGTAAAAGCCCGCCAGGGAAGAAATGAGTCCGTGGGAGTGAGGAGGGAAACTCCCAGGTCCCACGGTGTAAAAGCAGAGCAGTGCCACCAGCGTGGTGCGACTCAGCTGTGGGTTTAGGCGAGGAGCTTATCGGCACGTACTTATCCCTATAAAAAGCATTTCTT
Source organism: Regulus satrapa (assembly GCA_013396955.1). Classification (NCBI taxonomy): domain Eukaryota; kingdom Metazoa; phylum Chordata; class Aves; order Passeriformes; family Regulidae; genus Regulus; species Regulus satrapa. The sequence goes on along the minus strand of VWZN01017729.1, from coordinate 138,199 downwards.
GAAATTACTTAGAAATGCCATTTCCCTTCTGCCTTTTCCAGAAAGCGAATTGCAACGTTTTGCTCTCTGAGAAAGACAACCGCAAAGTCAAAGGATCTGGGAATATTAGCAATGCCATTGTTTGAAAAAGAAGCAGCCTTGAAACATCATTTGCAAATCTATTCATTATTCTGAAATGCTAAATGCAGTAAAAGCAGGTTTAGCATCTGTCTGCTAACTAGCTCCCTGATTATTACCCAGGAAGAAGAACCCAGGCAGACAGAGCTTTACTCCAGGGAGCCCAACCACCGTGGGTGTGAAGTGTTCCCAAAATATGCAGACCCCCCTGAGCCCCCACCCCAGGCAGGGCTCTTCACATCTTTGCTTTGTGCTGCGCTTGACAAGCGAGGGTAGCGTGGCTCCTTGTTTTCCTGGGGAAAATTACTCCCTGCCGCTGTCTCCGGGAGCTCAGCGATGCTACGCCAGGGATGGATTCGCCCACGTCCGCCTCCAAGGGACGCGTTTCTCCCCATAACCAAAATCATTATCCGCCTGATTTCCCCTCCACCTTTCTCATCTCGGCGCTCTGAGCGCACGGAGCTCTCACGGTCACGCACGGCCGTGTCCCCCACAGCGCCCGGCTGTCCCCTGAGGGCTCAGCCCGAGTTCCCCCGTCCGGGCCAGCGGGACCGAAGGGCAGAACGCCCTCGGTGGCCTCCACTGGCCCGCCGGGTGGGGACGGAGGCCGAGCCGGGCAGGGGCCGCTCCCCGGGCGGGACAGGGGAGCCCCTGGAGGCACAGCGATGCTCGGATGAGATGGAAGAAGAGGGAAAGGGCATGTGAGGCAAAAATCCATCAGTATGTAGAAACCATGGCAAAGGCTACCTTCTTTCAGTAAAATCAAATGGACTGGAGGGGGGGATCCTGCGGAGCTGATCTTTTTATTGCTTGCACGTCTCTCTTTATACCTCTCCCTTCTGCTATTACTGATTATTTAACTCTGTAGCTGCACTTTAAGTTTAGAAAGAGCTCCAGGATACAGTCGGTTTGAAGGAGGCCGTACAAAATAAAATTTTATATTTTATTGCATTGTATTGTTCAGCATTTTAAAGAGGTAAATTAATCACTAAACTGCTGTTCTGTGCTTTAAACTACCAGCTGTTCAGTGCTCTGAATTACAAGATTTATCCTTCAGGATTTTTTTTAAATCATTTTTTTTTCCCACCTTTCATATAAAGACTTTATAGGGAAATAAGAACATGCTGGGGAGCGGAGGAGGGGATTAAGAGACAAAGAATCACACCGTGCTTTGGTCTTCATCCCACATCAGATGACTTGGTGACAGCCCTTCCTCTGTGGGCTTTACAGCTTAATTACCTGGATCGTGGGCTTTCCCATTTCCACTCCTTCCAATCACCCTCAGACTTTATTAGTATTTAGAGCATCTTGCTCAGTCTGTTGGGTTTTCTCTTCACCTTGGCAGCTGTAGTGTTAAACACACACAAAAGGCCATCGCTAAGCCCTCATCACTGTGATCTACGCTTAAATCAAACAACACAAAGTCTGACCACAGCAGGGACCTTTTTTTCATTACAGGTAGCAGTGAGGCAATAAAAAGGATGTGGGGGAGGGGAGCGTGTGTGTGTGTGTGTGTGTGTGTGTGTGTGTGTTTGCAAATGCTCTCCACAGTGTCCACAGGCCCCCTCCCTTTAAGAGAGTGTGCAGGGCTGATGAACAGGGAAAAGAGAGGATGGAGAAGCAGTTATTCTGTGCCTTCGAATTCCCGTATTTTCCTTCAGCTTTTCTGAACCACTTCTCTGCAATTTTCATTGAAGCACAGTTTTGAGCCCTGGGTTAAGCAGCACGAGCCATCTGACCCCTTCCTTTGCTTTACACCTGGCTGGTGGCAGCTCACCCACAGCTCCTGCTTAAAGCATCCTCACCCTGCCCGGGAGCAGAGGAGCTCAGGGGTTCTGCTGGGAAACGTTGCTGATGCCAGCCCACCTAAATGGGATGTCAAGGCCTGAGCTACAGCACAAACTGTGGCCAGGCTCTCCGTTCTCCACACAGAGGACAGGATAAACAAACCCAGAATACTCTTTGCAACCCCAGCACTGCTTCTTCAGCCAGTGCTCCTCCACCAGTTTCTCTCATATTTCTTTCTGTGTTGTACTGGAGAGAACAAATTCTGCAGAGATTGGGGCAGGAGAAGTACAAGGCCAGGATGGAAAGTCTTTGTACAAGTTCTAGAACAAGGCTAAACATTTGGCTGCATGACAGAGGTAGCCACGTGGACAGTCACAGCCTGCACCCTACGTGACAGGTGAGTATGGGGAGCCTGCAACATGTTTGGTAGCCAGCACAAATACAGGAGACTGAAGTCTCTTAGTAGGTTTTCTGAGCCTGTCTGATGGTCAGAGTAGGTTTATCTTCCAGACATTGCTTTCAGACACCAGTGAAAAGCCCCAACTCTCAGCCACTGCCTCTTGTATCTCATCTTACCCAGAGCTACTGTTGTCTTCCCTCCCATCCAGGCAGAGAGGTGGTGACTGCTTGAGCCCAGAGCCTGAGTGACCCTTGCTGAGCATCCTGAGGGTAACAGCACCTCCTGCCACCATTCCTCAAAGCACCCTGGGGCCAAAACTACAGATGCTCTCTGCTTTTGTGGCATCTGCCCAAACATCCTTCTCCACACACATGGGGAAGGCCAGGTTGGGTGAGGACCTGAGCAACTTGATGTGTGTGTGGCATCCCTGCCCATGGAGGGTGGGAATGGGGCTGGAGCTAGATCATCTTTAAGGTCTCTTCTAACCCTTCTAACTCTAATCACATTCTGTGGGTCTATGATTCCATGATACACATCTCCAGAAAATTCCACATGCTATTTTCTTCATTCCTGAATAGCATGGTTCTAGCCATCATCTCAACTTTTTATGTAGTTGGACCCAAACCTGCCTTTTTCCCCCTTTCTGTTTTACTAAAAGGGCTCACAGGCTTCAATTTTGACCATGCAGTTATGCTAGTGCTCTTAATTTCATTAAAACACTCTAATTGAGAATGGGAGCACACAGTCACAAGCAGTGTGGTGGGTCAGCAGACAGGCACAGATGATAGATCCAATACACCTTTCTCCAGGAAAGTTGTTCTCTCTGTTCTCACTATTACATGCCCAGCCTTTTCAGGTTAAAAGGAGGAGAACTTGCGTGCAGTGCAAATCATTATTTCATGTCTACCTAAAGCCAAGGCAGAGGAGAAAGAAAAGATAATTAAACCTAATCTATCCAGGGAGAATTTTATTTCCTTCAGACTGGATGATCACACACCCTGGTTTTTTTTTCTTGGGAGAACCCAGATCATCCCAAAGAAAATCCTTGTTGTGTTCATTTGCCTTGGGCATTAATCAGGGAGAAAACCCCACTCCTTTCCCAAGGGCATTACTGACAGGGGCTGTGGCCCCTTGCCCCCAGGTCAGCTCATTTATTACAACCTGAGCTAAAATGGATACTGAGAAAAAGGAGGAGGTATTGCAATGGCCTCTGCTTCTTCAGTCCTGTGTTTTGATGGCATTGAGCGCAGCACCTGTTCCTGCCACATTCCCTAAAAAATACCCCCAAACACCAGGGCACTCTCTATCACCAACACCACGAAGGGCACAGGCCCAACCTGGCAGACTCCAGGTGAACACACAGTAAGAACTTCTTCCTCTGCAACCTTACAGTTCAAGAGGAAGGGCACAAAACACCAAGAAAGACAAGAAAAAGGAGAAAGAGGTGTTGGCATGACAAACAATGAGCCCAGCATATTCTTATCCCATTGACAGAAGGCTCTTTTCGGATCCCTACTGTCTTAAAGCATGAGTGTGAGCTTAGACAGGTAGAGCCACCACTCCCGAAAGGCTGGAAAAGCCTTCATTGGATGGTGTGGATCAGGGAGACAGAAGCAGCTCCTGGTGAGGGGTATAGAAAGAGGTGTGGGGATAGGCAAGAGCAGAGCTCTGAGCATGACTGGAAAGAGCAAATTCCGAGATTCAAGAGGCCAAGTCTGTCACAAACTGTGTCTGTAATGTGAGTCACTGGGTCACTTGGTCACTTCAAAGCCACTGCAGAAAAGCCTTCATCATGGCATGCTCTGGATTTTAAGTGAGCACCCTGAAAGTTTTTTGAAGTCTCTCTAAAATGTTCAGATACAGAAAGCTTGGTGAACAGAAGTGTGGAGATAATACAGAAAGATTTAAGAGAACTTATTAATCTTGAAAATGTCTATGCAATGAGCTTGTTACCACTATGCTTTTTAACCTTTGATAAGGTAAATCAAAATACATCTGTTTCAATAAAATTTCCCACATTGGTAGAAAAAAATCTCATGACTTCAGTTTTCAAATCTTTTCAATTCACTCTATTACTAGCAAATTTGGATCCGTTTCACAGCCCTTTGGAAACATTATCCAAATTATTAACTTCAATCAAAGGAATTAAGACAATCAGACTTGAAGGAAAATTAATATCAACTCCCCCAACATTTGGAAATAACAACCAAAGATAGTTGTCCAACATTCTATGGCTCCTATAGGAATTATTCCTTGGAAAAGGCTGATTTAAAAGAGAGTGAACAGTTTTACTACAACCACACATGCAATATAAAGTTGATTGTGGTACTTTGTCTGGACCCAGCAGGGCATTACATGAAATATCAAGACCCCAGTTCTCTATTCTTCGTTATTTGCTTCTTGTACAGGAGATTACGAAGCTGCAAATCTCCCCACATCATGCTCTGCACCTTTTGTAGCTACTCTGCATGAGAATAAATCGGTCTTTCCTCAATTCCTGTGCGTGTGAGTCAGTCTTTCTTCAACTCGTGTGTGTGAGTGTTGTGCACGGTGCAGCAGCAGAGCCTGTCCTGTCTGGCTGGTGGGATCTGGAGTGCTGAGCTGCTCTGCAGTCGGGGCAGTCACTGCTTCATGGAGCCCCTCAAAGCACCTGGCCTGGGGTAAACCACATAGTTTGGGTTCCCTGACCATTATGGGCAGAATTTGAAGGCCACCAATAATCAGATTTTCCAAGGGATGAAGCACTGGAGATTTTTCACATGACAGCCTGACAATGAAACAGTGACTCCACCTTGGACATGGAGATAAACTCAGATTGGAACATTTTCTGGCTGGTCTGTAGCTCATGTGAAGAAAGGTGTCACCAAAACCTGGCACCAGCTTTCCACTGGGTAAGTATATCTATAAAAATTGTGAAGAAGCAAAAAGGAAAATATAAAAGGTCTTCCAAAAGGAAGAACCCTTGGGGATACGGATACAGAGATCTGAGAAGCTCTGCAGAGAAGCAAGCAGATCACGAGAATGAGTCAAAGCAAACCTGGAGGAGAAATCCTCAGGTGAGCTGCAGCAGTGAAGAAGAGAGGACTGGAGCTCAGCAGCAGCAAGGACCGTATTCAGAGACACTCAAAGGTTACTCTTCTTCTCTGCTCTACTAAGGAAAAATCTGGAAATGAAGCACTGGATGTCCACGATAGAGCCAAGCATTGTGCTCCCTGTGGGGAGGGCTGGGGGTGGGAATTCCTGACTGAAGGAGCAGACCAGGCTACCTCAGCTTGGGATATGGAGAACATATTGCACACACACATATAAGAGATTTACCATATCCATTCACAGACGGTTCTTCCACACACAGATGGTGTTTATCACCTGAATTTGCTTCAGAATTTTTTCCTGGGGAATTATTGAGTAATCAACTTATCTCTCACATAATCCCTTCCTTATTACCTAAGGCAAAAGCTGCTGGATCTAATAGAAGACCTGCACACAAAGGGCAAATAATGTTTATTACAACCGAAGTAATTTTTTCTTTAAATCTCAGATGCTGCACTCCACAATGGCATTTCTTTTTAATCTAACACCACACCAAAATCTGATCAGATAAAGAGAAGTGAAATTGGCCCGGTGTTGAATTTTAGAGAATTAAGAAACCACAGCTCCCCGATCAAACAGATTTCACAAAAAAGAATCCTCACTAGCTTTGCCTATCCCCGATCCCAAAATGAAAACCTGAATATAATGAATATTCATGGCAGAGGAAGGAATAATACGGTCTTATTGAATGCACTCTGGGAACAGATATAGAGGAAGAAAATAATAAAACAATATGAAATCTGGATTATATTTAGTTGAAATTTTACATGCAATTTAAAATCAGATTGGATAGCTCTGGATGAGATGTGCTAACATGTGATAACATCATAATATGCTGCATGAGGTATTTTTCTGAAGAGTTTTCTCAAACCATGAGCAGTGAGGGACCAAAGGGAAGCTCAGCACAGCTTATCCAGATCAACATCTCTCTTCAAGACTGACAATGAGATTTTTAACAAAACCATTAGTCATTTGATTGAAGGCAATTTGACCAAAATTGATTCCCCCTGATCCAAAGGAATTAATTTCAAACACTGCAGGGTGTTTTCATGTAACATGAAAGGGCTCCTTTTGTGCTGCATGAGATTCAGACCCCACAGATCTGCTGTTCTGCAGCTCCCATCTGTGCATGGAAAATCCTTGACAGTTAGTTGTCCAGATATTTAATGTTTCAGAGAAATAATTTATTACAGGGCTCTGGCACCTTTTCTATAACTATGTAGCAACGAACACATGCCACCAAGTTATAAATTACTCTGCTTTTGGGAAAACATAAGAAAAGGGCTGCAGAAGGAAAGAAATACATATGGGGTCATATTTATCTACATATGATTCTGCTGGCACACTGCTTTCTTATATGCTTGATAAACCGAAGCATCCTTAAGACATTTAGTGGATGAGAATTTTATCTGGTTTGTACTGTTTCTCTGGTTTTGTCTGCAAGAATGTGGTGGGTGACCAAGGACAGTGACAGCACCAGTTGCCACAGAAACTGCCATGAAGGGAATCCAGTGTGTGTGTGTATCCCGGGACTGGTAAAATCCAGGACATGCCACAGCTGAGTTTGTTCTCAGAAGCTGATGGCTCTGCTAAGATGCCCATTTCAGATCAGACTGGCTTTTAATTTGATGGTTGGGGAAGGTGTGGATTTGAGTCCCTGCAGAGAGCCCTGAGAGTGAAGGGTAGATTATCAAACCAACTACCATACAGAAGATATCTGTCCCTGCCAAATCTTAAAAGGAAAGTAAGGTTTCAATTCCACTCTGTCTGGATTTACCTTCCAGATGTGCCATGGCAATCCTCAGCAGCATGGATCTCTCTGGGGAAACAAGCCCTGAGGGCAGAGCTCCTGGGTTAAAGATGACGGGGGTCTCACTGCTCAGCTTTCTCAGGACTGAGGTATTCCTGAGCATAAACAGATGCACAGTTGGGGAATGTTAAAGTAAAAAGTTTGTGAAACGCAGGATGAGATGGACACCTTCAGGAATGCAGATTTGCACTCAGGCACCTTTATTTCAGTTATAAGCCACATTATGTGCATGGGTCCTTTTTGGGATCAGCACTCCATAACTTCTGTTTCTGTCACCTTCACCTTCTTGGGTCCTTTCACATTCTGTTTTCACAGAGGTCAAAGGGCTTCAAGAGCATTTCTGATAAAACCTGCATAAATAATTAATTGTCTTTTGAGAATACTTTCAATCTTTCCTTCTGTCCTCATTACAGAATTTTAAATAATGCAGACAAATCTCTCTTTCCCCCATCAACAAATTACCAATATGGAGAGTTCATTGTCACTGGCTATTCCTGAAATCGAAGGAATGACCAAAACAATCTTATACTGTCTGCTAAAAAAGATTAGTAGCATACAAAATATGTTCTCTAACCTTTCATTTTAGGTGAACAATTAACTGCTTTTCACTAGAAAGAAATCTCTACCAACAGCTTTAGAATGGAGGACACCTCTTGTCACTCCTTTGGAGGAACAAGATATATATGTTTACTAGATCTGTAGCTAAGCTGGATAGGCAGAAAGGGAAGATGCATTACTGCCCCACTGTTGAAAAAAAAAAACCCCAAAAAACTCCCACCAAACAAAACAAAACAAAACAAAACAAAAAGACAAAACAAAACAACCCCCAAAACCAACTAGTGGTTTGTAAGTAAAGTTGCACGTTTGACATTTTCAGCCATTTTGCAGTCAGGTGTGGAAGTCATGGGATGTTACATTACAAGCAGAAGTGGTCAATAGGATTTTCAGCTGAGAACATCTCCCTGGATCTTGCATCTTCTGTTTCCCCATCAATAATTTGCAAAGCAGAAAGGATAACCTTTGGTCGACATTGTTGTCGCTGGGTTTCTAAGAGCTTACCCTCACAACCAAGGGAATCCTTTTCTTTCAAGCAGTGAGCAAAAGGGGAAAGGCACTTCAGGATTTCTAGAGGAGAATTAATTCAGGTTGTACAAAACCCAGTCTAGGGGAACCCTTTGCAAGCTTTGAGGCCCATGTAGCTTCATTAGAAATTCACAAACACATGAAAGTGATGCAGACAGACAGACTCAGTAGGTAGTGTGAGCTTGTACAACCTTGGGGAAAAAAAAAAATCTGACTTTGATAAAAAGAAATGTGAAGTATTTTATAGAATATGAAATCCCTTTTGAAGTTAGAATGACTGGGCCCTCATTGAATGCAAAACAGAAATTTGATGTGGAGCATCAACTCATACCGAAAAAAGATTCCAGAAAAGTGGCACAAAAGATGAGAAGAACCTGAAACATTAACCTAAGGAAATACTCTTCTTTGTTATAAATTGTGATTGGGAAGGACTTGGGAGCCAAGTGGTTGAGCTTGCCCATGGTAACTTGTCAGTTTAGGACTCAAGATCTTGAAGGGATTGTGTCCACCTTGGGAGGATTCACCTCTTTTTTCTCCACAGGAGATAGTCCAGTGTAACCCTGCATTCTATATTACATAGAACTGCTAACAGATCAGATAGATTTTTTTCTGCTACTTGTCAGAATGAAGTGTATATCTAAGTTCAAAAGAGAAGGAATGGGAAGAAGAAGAAGGATGTGGTGAGCAAGGTCTATAAAGGTACTTTAATCTCTTGAGGAAAAACCCTATGGACTGTCACAGAAGATAAAAGCCAACAAATAGAATCCAGCATCATTCCACAGAGTTTAAGAAAACCATATCCCTGCCCTTTAGAATTCACTGAACAGGACAACCTGGAGAAAATCACATTAGCCTTGAAAGAGCAACAATTCTTCATCTGAGGTATTTTTACTGGTGCAATATTTCAGTGTCTCACACTTGTAATTATCTAAACTTCATGTCTTTGAGGTAGAGCAATCCTCTTACCTCCTTTCACAGATGAAAGAGCTGAGACATGGTGCAGGGTTCTGGCTTAGGAGCAGGATGGGCCAGCAGTAGCACAGCACCTGTCCTGTCTACAGCTGCTCTCAACTGCAACTTCTCCCCTGCATGGAGGGTTTGTCTGTTCATGGAGCAGCCACCAAGTCTCTGCTGGACAACACAGGCCATGTAGCTCTGCAGCTGCTGCAGACAACTGAGGCTTCTCTGAGCCCCTGTTCAGAGAGGAGAGCAATCAACATGGTTGGGAAGAACGGCTGGGATGCTCTCAGTCACTCTCTGAAGGACTCAGGGCAGGAAGGAAATGGTGTCTGGATTTTATACAGTTATTTTCCTCACTACCATGGCACCCTGTATCTCTCAAGATCACATTTCTATTTGAATCAAGCAGTGTTCATCTTTTCCACCTGTACAATCACCCTTCATAATGACAGTTTCAGCTGGGGTCTTGATCATCCTAGAAAAAATAGTACTTACCTTTGTAGAGAAGAATGGTGCAAAACTGCTTATATCGCTGGTGGAAACAATAAAACAACGAACAATAGAAGAATTAAATGATTGTGTCTGTTCATAGATTCCAGACACAAAACCAGTGGCCTTTCTAGTTTCACATTTCTTGGGGTTTTTTAATGAAAGTTTGCAGGACTTTGTAAGAGATTAGAATAAGCCTTTGATACTTTTCAGATCAACTTCCTATTGACAACTAGCCCTTAGCCAAGAAGGACAAGCTTCACTGGGAAAACAGTACACATTTAATCTCAGAATTCCACATATGAACCACAGGGGAAAAAAAAATAAACAAAACCATCCTCTGGTCTGCAGTCTTATGCTTCCTACAATGTCCATGAGCTACAAACTGGAGCAGAGCAAAAAGGATTTTCCATGCAAAGTTCTGCTACCCTACTTCCCACGTAGGGAAAGTCAAATTGTTCACAGCAGAGTAACACCTGGAGCAAAACAATGCAGTTCTACTGGTCAGGCTTATAACTTAAAGGAGCCAAGTCCCTCTTTCCCCACTACTTTACCAAGCACTGCTCACAACATGAGGCTGTTTCCCTGTGGTTTTGGTTCAGCCCCAGATATAACTCTGATGCTCAGTTACACTTCCAGCCAGCTTTCATGAGGCCAAAAATCACACCACTAGCCAGCAAAACTCCAAACCCTATTGCACATACCTGTGATGTAACGAAGAGATCTGTAGTCAGGATGCCAGAGGCACGTAAACATTGGCAGTGCTGCTGTTTTTGCAACCCACTGTGGCAAAAGGATTGCTGCTAGTTTACAAAACACAGCCACTGACACGCTCCTCTTGGCTCCCTGCCAGCGTGCTGTCCTGAGATCCCTTCTCACAGTCAGGCTTTTTTTTTGTTTGTTTTGACTTTGTCACAATCAAATGGTGGTACAGACGTGTCCCCTGATGGTCCTCAGGTCCCCTGTTCCAGGTACTCAGACTGTCAGTGGTGGAAGGTGTGAAGCTGAGGGTGGGATGTGAAGGAAGTCACATCAACCCTGAATCATGAAAGATGATGACAAAGAGGCAGGAGACAGGTCAGGTAGGAAAATGTGTGTTTGATACCACAGGAAAAAGGTTTGTATTTCACCCTGTGTTTAAAAATGATTGTACTTAAAATTTGGAGGCCAAATCTTTCCCTTGAACATGTATCTCTGAGTAATTCCAAGCAGCTCAGAATGGGAAGAATTATCTTGACTCCAAGGTAATTAAAACCCAAATTTTACAGCATCTGACTAATAGGATTGCAGCAAGCCTGAAGGAGCTGTGGGCTTATCAGGAATGCCAGCTCTTATGTCATCATTAACTAATGACACAATATTCATACCCACCTGGAGATGAAAGTAAAAATTTGCACATGTAATATCTGCTTTTTCTTGTGTTTCCCTAATAGACTTAGAAAACAGAAACTTGTATCAGGGCCCAACCCTGCATTCACAGAAAATTCTATGAATGCCAGTGTGATTGAGGGCATACATAGAACACAAACCTGGGAAATGTGTATGCGAGAATTTCACACTTTGAGTTCTAAAATAAAAAAAGCTGCATTAAACTATTACTGTGCTGTAAGTGCAGGTGGTCCTGAAGGCTTTTAGAAATGCCAAAACACTTGGTCTTCAATCTCATGGTAATCACATTTTTGATTGTGTCTGTGGATGTGTTTAACCCTTAATATGAAGTTTTCCATGTAATATTTACCTTCTTCCTTTGCCTTCCCATTTGAAAACCTATGAATAGATAAACATTTTGAGAAAATGTATGTTGCAAATATTGTGCAAATAGCCATGCAGACAATTTGGCAAAACCATGCAGCCAAAAATGCACATCACCTCCAGGACCTTGTGACAGGCAGGTGTAAATCCCTGCTATCTCATTTCTGTGCAGGGAACAGCCAAGGTTTATATAAGCAGTATTTACAAATTTGGACACCAGCCTGAAAACTTTGCAGAGCAATAATTGATACCTAAAAGAATCAGAGCCTTGAATTAAACATGAGTGTGTTTGAATTCTGCAGTGGTACAGGCACCTTGCCTGCCTGTGCAGGTGCATACAGCTATGCAACCAAAATAAGGGTGCTGCAACTTTCCTTATCCTTGCAGCTAATATTTTCTGTACAGTGAAGCCATGGCTGGAAATACAGACTTCATGTAGCCAGAAAGCCAAGGCAAAGTTTGGTCAATTATCCCTGAATTCTGAAGAAGTGTACTTAAGTTTTTCAGTAGCCCTTTGATGTCAGATAAATCAGACAAATAATTTTCTGGTTAAATTAGAAAATGTGGTTCAACTGCACCAGTTTTGTTACACATTAATGAATCAGTCAGTTTGCAGTACATGTGCATTAAGTGGGATTATTTGGAGAAGAACTTCTGATTTATTTCAGAGGGAACTTTAAGGTAATTTTCTCCTGTGGGGAGACTTTGCCCTGAACAGTTTTTCTTCCTCTCCATGGCCAAACACTGCTCTCTAGCTACTCTGAATTCTCCTAAATTCACTATTCACTGGATGGTTTGGTTTGGTTGGTTTTGGTTTTTTTTTTTTCCCCAAGATCAACAGGGAAAAAAAACACCCCTCTCTCAGGCTTACTCATTTCTGAATCTGTCCTGCTCTTCATCACTGGTAAAAGTGATAAACATGAAACCATGTTCACCTATTTATTCCCTGGTAAAACCAGTCTGCAGTATGTCTGTCTCTGCAGTTGTCAGCCCTTCAGGGTGGGTATGGCTTTCATTTATATTATCCAGCACTGAACTCCTTGGCAGGACACTGAGCAAAAGAATTAAACAGGGGCAAACATTCATTGCCTCTAAGGAGAGGACATTAATTTTCCATGCTGCTTTTGAGTGCTGCTTCCATGTAAAGGATGTGGGGCCAGACCCTTGTCTGGAATTCAGTCCAAAAACATCCTGGTGATATGCACCATCTGAGAATCTATCTGGAATTCTCAGATGGTGCAGGAGTTGAGGGATCACTAGTCTCCCTTTTTCCCTTTAAATTTCAAGAAAGAAAGTAAAGAAGAGTCTCCTGGGGTGCTGCCCAGCACAACAGCCCAGGCACATTGATCTGCCTCACCTCTGCTGGATCCTTGTGCAGACCAGCACTGGTGCCTACAAAACTGTCCAGGAATCAGGATCACATTGAATCCAGGCTGGAGCTGCCTAAGGCAGGGCTGGACAGAGTCTCTCTTGCCCGGGACAGGTGGTGGCAGCCCCAGGCCAGGGAGGAATGGTAACAAGAACTGGCCCAACCTGCTCGGAGTTAGGGGTTCCAGCCTCGCTACTGGTTCCCAGCCAGGGAGAGTGAAAAAAGCAGAGCCTTTCCTCACAGGATTTTTTGGAAACTTTTTGTGGAGAAATACTGGTATGCTCTTTAATCCTTTAATGAGAGATAAGATTTGGGAAGGGCTGCAACAGTCGGAATTCTGGGAGAATTTTGCCAGTCACACAGACTGGTCAGTGGGATTTAGAAGATAGGCTGAGAAAGAAAAACATTCTCATTCTTCACATTCCCTTGTGCAATTCCACACATTCAGAGACAGGAGCAGACTGTTTTCCCTCTGTGAAACCTGTCTAGACCTTCCTGAGATTGTAGGCAAGGTCTGAGTGTAGCTGAATACTCTCCAGTTCTGGCACAATCAGTGTGAGGTCTGGGGCTGCCATATTGTTTTGATGCAGAAACAGAAAGAAACAGTCTGAGAGAAAATTTTTTAAAAAGAAATTGTTTTCAGGGTTACAGTTTGGAGCAAAAAATGGAGCCTTGTGTTGGTCAGTCAGTTCCCCCTAACAGCTGTCTGTCTGCAGCACCTGCAGCTCAGGTAAGGTGTGTGTGAATGGTGGGAAGGGAGAGGGAAGCTGGGGTCTGACCAGAGTGCAGTTAGGATTGGAATTCAACAACAATGCCCATAAGAAATAACTCAGTACTATTTATTATATACTGCACAAGGGGTGGGAGCAGTCAGATAAGGTGAATGCATAAAGAACCAGGCTCATTTGAACTTTGCCCTGGTTCCTCTCAGTGTTTGCTTGGTTTATACCAGGGTAAAACCACTACAGAAATCTCTTGATGAACACATCAGTGAAAGAGGGGCCGGTCTCCTCATCCTTCACATTCTCTTCCAGCCTGTGGTCACACTGGCCCTTTCAGTCTGTGATGGACAGTGACTCTGAAAGCACTTGGGTACAGTTAGATGCCTTCTTACTAACTAAGATGCCTTCACTTAACTTCTTACTAAGCCAAGAGATATCCCCACATCACAGATTTGTTTTCATCCCAAAAACACAAGGAAATGAGCAGGCATAACTCAATTATGCTCCTGAGTGAACTCAAGGCACTGCAGTGAACTCAGAGGAGGTAATTCAAAGGGAAATGGGGAAACTGCCAGAGATCTGGCTGGATAAACTTAAACAAAATAATATCTGGCTCCTTTTAGGCTTAACTGAAATAAATTTGCTTTTCAAAGCTAAGTTCCTAGGCCCATCACCCTGTGAAAAGGCAGCACTGACAGATGAGCTTCCAGCAGCTGCAGTTCAAGGTGTGTTTATTTGGTGGCAGTACTGGATTAGCAGATTCAATCTCTTCTCCCTTTACCACTGATTCCTCCCTCACACCACCATGTGCTGGGACAAATATTTGCACCTCTGTATAGGAAGTGGATCAGGGAACTGATGTGGTTGAAAAACAGCAGAAGGTCCCCCCACACTCTCAAAGTTACTCTTCAGGCTGCCAAAAGTGTGCAAAGGACGGTGACAGGGAACCCCAGGGGTCTTCTGGTGCACCTACACACAGCCCAACACACACATGGAACCTGACACCCCTGCTCACAGCTTCACACTGTCCAGGTGAGTGTGCAAGCTTCCATCAGCCACTGGTGGGGCTACAGGGGCCCCTCTGGAACCTCTTTTAAATCCAAACTGCCACTGAAAGAACTGGGGTAATACCATACAAATTTACCCCAGCACTTTATCATTCCAGAATGGAAATGACCTCTGCTGCCTGGCCTCAGAAGTAGAGCAGCAGTGCACCAGGTTTGTCACCATGAAGGGTCAATCAAATAACACAGATTAAAGCAGAACAAAGCAGCTCCTCTCATATGAAGGTTTCCTCCCACGAGATCTTTCCCCTTTTCTTTAAATCATGTCTGCAAGCAGATCACCATGCAGAAAAGCACTTTACAACTTTTCTTCATGCCGAAAATGCAACTTTTGAGCAGGCTGAAAATCCAGAGGTAACCTGAAAGAAAAAGTATTTCTCTTCCCCAAGGCAAGATGAGGGACAACCCAAGACTTGATGTTTATGCAAGCACATGTTGGGCTACAGAACCACAGTGCTGCTGTAGCCAGAGGACTGGGAAAACTTCCTTTGCTTTCTCAGGGCATGCACTGGCTGTAGTACAATAGGAGAATGAGAATGGTGGTGTGTTTCTGAAGGGATTTCTTCTGGCCCATGTGGCATCCTGCCCAGTTTTTCCCTGCTGCCAGCAGGAAGTCAGGATTACAGCTGATCCCCACTGCTGGCTGGGCTGAGGTGGATGAGAGAGCCCCGAGGCTAGGAGGGGAGAAGGCTGCTCTACATCTCCTGCACATTACCCTCATCCCTGGTAAAGGGCATGGACAAATTAGCCAACTTTAGGGGTTATTCTAATTTACAGCAGCAAAGAATGTGCCTCTGGGAGCCATTATACCAGGCAAGGGTAATTGGAGAGCTAACACCCTTTAGCTAGATGTCCTTCTCTGCACAGTCCGTGCATGGAAACTGCTAAGAAGGAGCCAAACGGCACCAGTTTGGATAAAATCCCTGTTGGACCTGGCAGTGTTACATTCCTTACCTAAAAGCTGCTGGCATTGCCCCATGCAGGCACAGTGAGGGTCTGTTCTAAGGCTTTCGATCACCTGAGCCTCTCCCCTGGTACTCAGAGTCCCTTCCTGTGAAGAACCAAGCTCCAGTCCTCTTCATGCACAGCCACTCCTGCTCCCTGTGCTTGAAGCTGCTGACTTGGCCTCTTGTGTTTAATCTCAAGCACCTCTACTACTGTTTTGCAATGGTCTCAGCCCCACAGAGGATAAATTGACCAGGGCACCTCACCCCATCTACCCACTCTGTTCCCAGGATAAATTTGCAGTAAAAGTGTGCAGAAGGGATTATACAGCACATGAAGAGCTTTTCCAAGACATTCTAGTGGAAGCTGATCATTGTTTGAAGGGCAGATGCTTGCTAACACAGCCACACCTGTGCTTTGGGCACTATTGCAATAACTGGCAATTTTGACTCTCCCTGTAAACCTGATGCCTGACTAAGTACGTGCCAGTGTCTATTTTTTAAGAGCAGCCAACTCCCTGGCTGGCCAATTGGGTGCCTGATGCTCGAAGGCGTGCAGCAGAATGCAGTCCATCATGCAGAAGTAAAAGCTATGACATGAAATCAGCTGACTCGGATCATTTTTTACAACTATAGGCATTTCCATGCATCTGTTTTAAGAACCACAAAGACCGGGTTATGCTATGAATATGGTAGCTTAAATCTAAAGTAAATTTCACTGGAATTGATTTCCACTGATACCAGACAGAAGAAGGTAAGAATTAGGCTCTTATTCCAGATTTATAACAAAAGAACTAACAGCAGAATGTACAATTTTCTTCCAGTAATAGCTAATGATTAAATAAAGCAAAAATGAATTTTGACAAGCAGCTGGTTTGATAAAATTTATAGGCACAGTATCAGATTCTCTGCCTCTTGCAATTTACATAGTCATTCAGACCAGTCACTAAGTGACTTTAACTCTTTATTACTCCAAGCCAAGGGTCTCTCCCACCAAACATGATAAAGGCAAAAATAATTGTATATGCATGAGAAGTACAGAACCAGGTCCACTAGAATTACATTACATCTTTCCTTGTGAAAATTCATGCCCATGAAAAATTCTTATGTTTCAGTCATGACAGTGTGTAAAAATGAAAGCTCTCAATATTATGGAAAATTGAATGTTAAAAATGGGTATTTTTCAAAAATAATTTAACCACAATTATTTTTTGGGGTAAAAAGCCCTATCTTCAGCTTCTGTAAACTGACCTTAACCTAAAGAGCAGTTGAGGATGCTAAAGTGTGGCAGAAAACAGGACTATTTTTTTTCTACAAGTTACCTCACTGCTTTTCTACCTTAGGCTATTTGTTACACCACTAAAATAAAATATAATTTGGCTTCTAATAGTCCTGATGAGAGCGTTGAAGAGAGGCTCTGAGAAAGCACGAGCTTATGCTGCTGACAAAACTCAAGCACAGGAAAAAGAGGGGAGCAGGATTCCTGGGAAAAACAGAGCTTTGTGTTCTCCTTTCTAGAAAGTGTGCCAGGAGAAGCAGAAGAAATGCAGAGTGGACTGGTCACTTCAGAACAGGCGGTGTTAACAGCGAGAAGGATCAAGAAGCTGGCTCAGACACCACAGCCAGGTATACAGGGGGGCTTCAGAAGTTCCAAGTGCTAGAGAATTTTGTAATCAGGGTTTATTGTGACTAGACAGGACAGGTAACTTGTCAGGAATAGGAAAGGATAAACACTGAGAAGGTTTGCAACAGGCACACAACATAAAGCAGCAGGACGATGCTTTTCCCACTGCACCACCTATTTCTTAATACCCTGATTTAACCAATAGTTGGATTATAAAGACAAATATTAGCTGAAAAGTATGCACAAGTTGCTGCAAGACAAGATGGTGCAGAAGATAGAGAATATTAGCTAGTTTGTGACTCATCTTGCACACCTTCACTAACTCCAAGGCAGTTTACCTCCCCTTTTATTGTGGGGAGATACTTTGCACTTACCATAAATTGAAATCCAAACGTAGGACTTAACATAAGCCAGATGAAACACTGCAGATTTACATACAGCTTTCCCATGGAGATAAGCCTCCAAGAGTCCACTGAAATACAAATTAAGCTTTTATCCCCTTATTAATTCTAGGAGCCTTTTTTGCTTGTAATTGATGAAGATAACACTCTTCCATAATGTGATAAATATATTGCAGTAAATTGCATTAGACATGTATATGATGTATACCTAAAACACAAAAGGACGTAAATTAGGAGGTAGAAATTAAGCAAGTAATTACTTATAACTAGAAAAGTACAGCAACCTAATGGTCTTTAATCGATGGCTGTGAAGCCTCAGCCTAGCGTGGCCAGTCCCCTAGCATGCCTCTCCTGAATTTCTCTGAATGTCTAAATGATCTGCTTGTTACAAG
The DNA here is from genome assembly GCA_013396955.1 of Regulus satrapa. Lineage (NCBI taxonomy): Eukaryota > Metazoa > Chordata > Aves > Passeriformes > Regulidae > Regulus > Regulus satrapa. Next base: position 120,194 of record VWZN01017729.1, on the reverse strand, counting down.
AGCACTCGTGCTTTAGGTCACTGCAAGAGGAAATGGCCAGAATGACAGAGTGGCCACACTGCAGGGAATGGCTGAAGCCTGGTGTCCATGCACAGAGCTGTGCAATGACAGGACATTGAATTATACTGCCACGAAAGTTTCATTTTCTTCAGCTTGTACCAAACGCTACCCAGAGGCGCAGAGCACAATGGCTTCTTGAGGGCCACTCTGATATTAAGGAAAAGAAGGGGAATGCAGGGAAGTGAGTGCTGACTATGATGTTCAAAGAGATGACAGAAAAAGAAATGCATATCCTCCTGTACGTTATGCTTTTCTTGATTCAGAATGCAATAGTTTGCCCTCCCCCTGCATCACCTGTGCCAAGGTGCTCTTCATCCAGCCATGGAATATGCACATGATGGTGAATTTTCAGCTGAACAGGTAGAGGCAGCATCAGGCTACTGATTCCTACTTAGAATGGACTGAAATATAATGGCAGCTTATTCTCCTAATACAGGCCTCACTTATTCTGCTAAAAGCAGTAAGAAAAAAATAAATTAAAAAACCCAGCTCCCTTAGGAAAGAGACTGAGATAATTTCATCAGATATATTCTGAAAAGTTGTTACTCCAGACCATGAAGAACTGCAACCTGAGCAAAAAAAACCCCTCCTAAATAGTGGGCCAGCTGTCCACAGCACAACCATTTTACATACCCATGAAATTAAAAGCACAGTTTGAACCAGTCATCACTGAATTAGTTTATAATACAAACAAACAAGCTTCACCTTAGAGTTAAGCAGGTGTTGATTAAAACTCACTCCTATCTCTGCTAAGGGAAACAAACTGAGCTGCCTGAAACGTGCACCTCCCAGGCACGTTGCAGACACAGCCTTCACCTGCTGTCCTCTGTGTTCAGGGGTGTTATAAAGACAAAGTCTCTCAAGAAAACAAAACCACAACTCTCCTGACAGTTAGATGAAATACCAAACAGAACAGAAAACAAAACGAAGCCACTGCTCTGCCAGCTTTTTCAGAAGTTTTCCCTTGCTCCTGCAATAGAGAGCTCCCACACGGAGGCAGGCGCTAATGCGTGCGGCTGCCCGCTGCTGAGCCTGGATTCCAGCCATAAATTGTAGCTTAAATGCTCTGAACAGTCCTGCGACCAGTGGAGTCTGAACTTTCTGCTACACAAGTCTGAGTACCTGATCTGGCTGTGCAGTACAGCCTGGCATCAGGACCTAGGCAGCCAGGTGAAGGCAATTGTTCTTCTTGGGCGTTGATTACATTGAGGGGAAAGGCACCCAGCAGGGCGGGTGCCTCCTCTGCAGCAGACCAGACATCATGATGGAGCTGCCACAGTGTGCCAGGTCTGGAAGCTGAGGCTACAGCCATGCCCAGGTCTTCTGGACCCTTTAAAACAAGCTCTTAACAAGCTTGTGGGAGGGGAAAAAGACATCACCATTGCTTGACCTGGCCATCCTGCTGGTAAGCTGCCCACCAGCCCACACAACCCTGTCATTTCCCAGAGCATGAGCCCACACTCACACATCAGGAGCCTTGTGACACCCCACGAGGTGGCCCAGATGGCACCAAGGCTGATACCCCAGCCCTGTCCTTTGGTCCTGCCCTGCATATGCTGACAAGGCTCTGGATATCCCAGTCACACATCCCCTGGTGTAAATTCTGGCAACAACAGAACCATGAGTATGACACAAAGATCAGCAATGGAAAAAAAAAAAAAATCAGACAAAAGCTGGGGAAGATTTTGTTGGAGTTTATTTAATAAAAGGAGAAGTTGGTTATGACAAGGAATAAAATATCATGTGAATAAAAAGAGCTGTTTAAACTTTTCTGTGCACCTTTTCCTCTGTAAAAATCTTGAAATACACCTGCCTCCATTTACAATGCGCCGATGTTGCAGTTTACATCCAGTGCTCCGAGGCACTTGAATGTTACTGGGTATTGCCAGGCAACTACAGCTCCCGGTGACATAAAAGAAATAGGGGATCTTCAGCAAGAAGATAATTAGTATCTCTATGGATGCTCTGAGAACCCGATTCAAAGAGAGATGTGTGACTTTTCTCTACTTACACACCTGTATCCCTTGGAAGAGTGACGTGTAAGTGCCTGCTAACTTTCCTGGTAAAAGCATTAACATTTTTTAAATTTTTTTTTTATTTTTTTATGATCAGGTCCTTTCTGACACAAGCTGCAAGTCAAGCAGAGAATTTCAAGAGTGAAAGCAAAGAATCCATACAAAGCTCTGTCTTTAGCCTGAAACAGCAATGAGCTCATGTCCTGATAAAAGGCTAAACACTGAGCAGAGCTAGCAAGATCAGAGGATTTCCTCACAACACAGTCTCAGCCAGCTTCTATATTTTGCTTCGTTTCACACTGCAATAAAAACATCCACTAAGCAGGAACAGAACAACCTGTCTCAGTGACAGGGACCAGCCCACCTTCCTGCCAGCTGGCAGGGAAACTCGTGAGGTGGCCAGGGACATGCCCTGCTTGCCTTTTAGGTGGGTCCCAGCTGCCTGGGAGGGGAGAAGTCAAGCCACAGGGCCCCTCCAGCCAGCAGCAAATGCCAGGCGCTCCTTTCACTCATACACGCGGAGATAATTTGAGTCACCACCCTCCCAGACAAGCCAGCCATAAAAAAAAAAA